>JANBPK010001203.1:0-110969 GCA_027579435.1 Candolleomyces eurysporus | reverse complement strand
GGGATTATTCGAACCTCGGAATCCTGCGAAAGAGTCACCCGTGCTCTGTTCGAGCTTCTACCGTATTTCCCATTGGCCCTTCATGACTTCAAGAACAATCTTCAATGCGTCCTGACGATGTCATTCTCGTGTCTCTCGACCTCTTTGAACATGTCTATCCCCATCGTCGTCTACTTCTTTATCTCTCCATCTACTATCGACCGTCTCTATTCACTCTTGTTGTCTTCATCTCATCCTGTATTTCGTGGTCTTTGTTGGGATAGTGTGAATGAATAAATGAATGAATCTCTTTGCCACGGACTTGCGTGAGTCGAGGTCGGCTCGTTCGAAGCATTCGAGCGTCAAGGCACAAGAGAGAGTGTTCCCGTTGATACGATCAGTAGGCATCGACTACCATAGCATGTCTAGGAGGCCGGAGTCGGGAGTGCGATTTGTGGAGCGCTAATGAGAAGCATGTCCCGGTCGATTCTATTGTTACAGTCGAGCGTGCGCTAAATACCTAAATACATCCCGGTAGAGTAAAGTGGCCATGGACCGAAGCATTGTCCGAAAAGTACTACTCTTTGTCACTATCAATACTGGAGGTCAGAGATTCCGAGTCGCTTTCGTAGTCGCTTTCGGATTCCGGTTCATCAATTTCGTCATCCCCAAGGAATGGATTGTCCTCCGACTCCAGAATCGGATTCTTCTCGCGCACCATAACCAGGTTGTATTTGATTGCTTCATTCGGACGGTCCAACCAATCATAGAGCTCATAAAGAATCTGCCTACATAGGCCAATTCGGTTGGGTCCAGGAGTCCCCAATGCTTGAACGACCTTGTGCTCCCTCCAGTTGGGCTGAGAAGTCACCTCATGGAAATAAGAGGCACAGTTACATGCCGGTGGCTCTAACACACCTGATGATAAGGCGAGGGGCGTGGTTGCCTGGAGCATGAATGTGAATGCATTATCAAGAGATGATTGTGCATGGGAGATGACTTTGTGGGCGATGGAAAGTGTGTCCGCACACCCGTCCAATTCCATAGATTCAACGAAGAACTTGGATGGTTCCGAACAATCGAACAAATGGTATAAAGGTGGCTCGTCACAATATAGGGCCGGGTCCAGGCTGCAGAATGTTTGGATAATGCAGGCCATGAGGTCGAGTGCGATTACCTTGTTTAGCAGGTGGAGATAGGTCGTTTTGGACTTCAACCACGTCTTCTTGCTGTAATACCAGTTTGAGTACCAGTTGTGCAAGGCAAATACACAGATCTCTTCCAGCTTGCTACCAATTGTATCTGTGGTGATGGACATCATGCGATCGAGCATAGCTGAAACCAGCCGCGCCAATTCTTCACTGGCGTCCACGGCGAATTTGAAAGAGAGATGCGGACTCTGCAGGAACTCTCTGAAAGACGAGTGGATGAACAGCAGTTGGCGACTTTTTGCCCCAGTTCCCACTGGGGATAGTCCTTATTAGGAATGTGGTTTGGTCCGGTAACCGGCGCCAGCGTGCATCAACAATGAATCAGCTCGTTTCTAGATACACAAAAAATACACTAAGTTCGACATGTTTTGCCAGCGACGGCCTGAAGCCTCTTAATCATAGCATCATTCCCTCCCCCAGCTGATAAAGTATACAGTCTACAGAGAGCAGTTAGATCCGCTCTCTTGAGATACATAAGTGCGCGAGTATTGTGCAAATCGAAGGTTGTCGGATCAAACTGAGACTCAGAAGCCTGAGCAACGTCGAAGGATGTGTATGGAAGGAAAGTCTGGGGAACTGGTGGCTGCGTAGACTGTGTAGAAATGAGATTGGGCTGTGAAACTGGAAGTGATGTTGGTGGTGCAGGTGGTATGAGGCTCATGTGGGTTGTTGGTTGAGGTTTGGTGGCTATTGCGGGAGCTTTTGTCAATAAGAGTTGCAGTGCATCAGGACATGCCTTTTTCCCTGACCGCTTGCCACCAGAATAAGGATCTGTATGTTCTGATTTTCGTTTGCTCTTAACGCGCACCCCCATCACTTCAGCAGTCTCAGTCCAAGAGTGTTGATTGGGAGCAACTTTCTTCTTTGGTGGAAGGACAGAAGTGTTTGAGTTCATGCAGAATCCATCGTGCATGAAGTCATTGATAACATTCTGAAGTCTGTGTAGCCTCTCGATGTTGACTTCTAAAGGATCCACTGCTTTCAATTGACCGATGAAAGCAGAAAGTGAGGCAACAACAGAATCGATTTGTGTAGCTGATGTGTTATGGAGTACCTCAGATTGTCCAGAGGTTCGACAATACAAGACGAGGTATGAAGATTCACTGTGATGAGAAACAGTGAAAGATGATATTGTTCTGTGAATCGGGGATCGGGAGGGTGATGACAGATGTTGAGTGAGATCACTGATATTCTGGGGCTTGAAGCGTATCGCTGCCAAGTGTAAAGTGAATGAGAAAGAACGCCTCTTTCACAAGTTGCTTCTGTAAGAAGAATCTGTTGAGGAGGAACAGGGGAAGAGGAAGGAGGGTTTGGAAAAGGGAGGAGGGGAGGAGTAGGTTCGAGGGCGTCACTAAGAGGGGTTCCTTCTGTTCAAAGAAGGTACTCTTGAAGAGGATTGAGTGAGGGGAATTTGAGGGAACGAAGTCCTTCTTCAATATCGCGTAAGCATGAGGACGACGTCGTTGATGTAGTTGGTTACTCGGAGTTCGAAAGAGTTGGAGATAACTCTTTCGTCTGGATGGCGTTCGAAGCACGTAATATCCACAATAGTTGTTCCTTCTTCATAGTGAAGGGACCCAATAGATGTCGTAGCTGTAGGGTTCCTACCAGCTCTTGAGCAGACAGCGACAATTGGGAAACGTTGAGTGAATTGAATAGGGCGAGGGGATGAATGATCGGTATTGTGAGAAGCACTTGGCCTAGGATAAGGTCTATGCCTCCGACGAGAGGAAGATGAGGGACAATGTCGAGGCGAATGTACTCGTTGTTGAGCGTCCACTGTGTTCTCAGTTTGAGCATGCACAGGGTAAAGAAGTCGGGGGGNAAGTCTGTCAGGCACCAGGTACAAGTAGACGAGGTTTGATTCTCGAGAACAAGCTAAAGAACTACTACAGTTCAGCTCAGTATTTATACTACTTGAACTGATCAGGCAAGTCCGGGCTGGCTTGACTCTGATGACCAGCATTTGTGCTTCTACTGTTCCTACTTGATAGCTATCAGGTTCTGTCGACTATTAATAGCAAAGAAGCAGGGTAAAGGGCAAAAGAAGCAGGGTAAAAGAAAACAGATGAGAAAAAGAACCACAGGGTCAAGGGTGTCCTCGGGCTAAGGGTTAAGACTGGAGCAAAGGGGAAAGATAGCGTGCTACTAAGGAGAGAAGTCTGAGGGAGTCCAAGTCAAATACAAGTAAACAATAGAAAAAAACAGATACCCTAGGGGTTATTACATAACATGATGCTGATTTGGATCGATTATCAATCTCCAGATCAAGGGGTAGCAGCGGAGCGGCCATTTGGAACTGAGCGGAGCAGTCTTCAAAGGTATCATCTGGTGTGATAGCAAGGGCCAAGCAAGAGACTGGTTTGCAAATCTCGGGGAAATGGAGTTGAACCGCGAAAATGTGTTTGCAGAGAATGGTGTGCGGGAATGCAGGGCAGGTGCAGTCGTAGGCTTCAAGATCAACAACATAAGTGCAGTCTTTTTTGGTTTGAGATCGTACAGAGAATATGTTCTCGTCTTCTTCTGAACGGGTGATGTCATCAAGTGGAATTTTGCATGCCTGTTTCTGGAGCTTTTGATGCTCATGGACCTCAAGATCCCCACCTTCAAAGCCAAACTCTTGTGAGCGGTGCCTGTGAATGAAGTATGGAACAGCTTGCTTGACCAGAATAAAAATTAAATGATCGAGTCATCGGTTACGCTTCCCTTGCATGAATTTTGACTTGAGGAGGTGATGCCATGCTTCAACAAGCATGTTTGTATCACAGGGCTGGAAAAGTGTCCATTCTTTACGATAGACAGCAGACCAGAGCTTGATAATTGGTAGCCAGTTTGCTGTGAGGTAGGTAATTACGCTCTCGGGTGCTTTGAGCTGTATCTTGTCCCAAGCTGCCCAAAACTCGACCTCATCGGTGATGCGAATCCATTTCTTGAGGTGCCCCCAGAGCTCCGCATGCAGATTTATATCAAATCGCTGCTGCCATGCATGTAGGACATGCCACCAGCATAGACGAACCTTAGATTCAGGGTTAAAAGTGTATTTAGCTGACCCTGATCTTTGTCTGACATGAAGTATTCAGGCACCACAGATGGAGAACAAGAGCGAACGAATTTCAAGAAGTATGTAATTGTGTCTTCAGTTGCATTTGAAGAGATCAACCATGCAACTGGGACCCCTAAATCAAATGATAAGTCAGCACGGAACACAAGAAATGATTGGATTGACATACCATGACCCCACCGATCGCGTGCTAAGAGTGTAAAGAGACTCATATTCTCGTAATGGGTAGTATTATGTGTTGCATCCATGGCTGCAAACCAAGAACCATGTTTCTCCCAGCACTCTTTCTGGTACTTTGTTTGAATGAGTAAAAAGAAAGATCTTCTGTCCAGATTTGAGTTGGATGGGCAAGGGTCAGCACTAGACTTGAAAAACACGTTGTGTCCTTCCTTTTTCATATTCTCTACCCATTGAAGAACCAATGGGCCATCGTCCTTGGCCAAACGGATCATTTCTTGCTCAATTGCCTTCTCAATCCGTTGAACATCCGCACGAGTGACAAACTCGGAGCATTTTGCATCTCCAGAACGAAGATTTTCGAGGTTGCCTTCATCATATACGTTGCCACGGATGTGATCAAGCTAAGTGAAGCTTGTGTTAGTGAAATAATACACCAAAATGAACTGTAACGTTGATACGACCGTATTCGCATTTTTGCGAATAAATACCAACTTTATTGAATATACTGTTCATTATTAACTAGACGGTCATGTCTATTAAATCTCTATGTTAAGAAACCCTTCTAGTACTAAGATAACTCGCGCGGCGCAAAGGATAATTAAAGAGTACATTACTCTTGGGTTCACGAGAGTTGGAGTCTACTCGAGGACTGCCGACTTAGAGGTGCGCCCGCCATATACCCGAAATTAGGGTTTAGTAGGCCAGCCGGTTGGCACTGCTTCAGATCAAACGGCCTACCCTGCAGCTGAAAGACCCAGTTTCATTACTAAAGCTAGAGAGATATTTTCCTAGGCACTAAAGGAATCTAAACTCTCGTGCGGCCTCACATTAATCGAGTACATTCAGTGCTAGAGCAGTGGGACGAGTCCCTAAGCACATAAAGAGATGGCATGGCAAGGTTTCAGCACATCAGACGGCATGATGGTTGGCGCGGCATGAGAAAGGAGCTCAATATACTCTGAAAGGAAGGCCATTCACGGAAGAGATAACCCGGAAAGTGGTCACAAGGGTTTTTGCCAAGACAAAGATACTCAATTGACGGAGGTCCAACTCCTCCTCACGCGGCTTGAGCAAAGATAACTCCCAAGGCAGCGGTAGGAATAACCAGAAGCTGACCACCCTCGATCAACCTCGGCATCGTATGGCATACCAGAAAAGGCGAACAACATCTATTAATAGTCATGGCGCGAGCGCAGGAGTGGCGCGGCGGCACCTTGGCGTAACCAATACCCTCTTTTATCTTTTTATCTCTCTCTCTACCTGGGGCCTGGACTCTCTCTATTTATAAATCTCGTGTACACCTATTTATCATGCTCCGGTGATCGCGCGGCTCCCGATAGTATATATATTGGACTCTCTTAGCATAGTTTTTCCCCAGAGAATTACTACTGTTTTATTTGTGTTTACTTTGCGTTTGCAATCGACTGGATTTGTGACTTTTATCTCGCGCGGCATGATACTAAGTTAAAGGAAAGATCAAAGTTATAAAGAAGTAACCTTAGGGTTAACTGTGTGATTATCAAGTACTCCTCGATTACTTGGAATTAGTGTGCACAAGAGAGAGAATCTGTAAATTCTTAATACTCTACACTACCCCCCCATACTCGCACCCCCGATTTGGTACGGCACGACTACAAAGGTCTATACATACCGCTTATCTTGCACGGCTCGACTTAGAGTTGGTGTAGGTGTTAGGTTGTGTGTTTTGGTAGTCTCGCCATACAAGATCACTTCAACGTACCACTTTTTGAGGATCTATGCCCATCCGAAGCATACCCTCAATCTCCTTTCGTGTTTTTGCAGTCATAGGTGTAAAACGAAGGTTTTCGGTCCCAAGAGAGTGATTGTGAATGGGGTAGTAATTGCCATGCACTTCCTCAGATCCAGCAAACATCGTCAATGTAAGACGGCACTTGCAGGCACACTTCTTGGTAGGATTATCTTCCGTTCCCAGAGACCAACACTGCCACCCTTGGGCTGCAGCTTGCCTTTGGTAGCGAAACTGAACATTTTGGACTCTGTTTCGCTCTCGATCCAGGAGTTGGCATGAGCCATACTCTCCCATTTTAGCTTGATTGTCTCTTGGCATCTCCTGGGGCCTTCTTCATCCTCAGAACCCGAGTCGCTGTGTTCTGCAGGGTCTACAAACACAAATTGGGATCCAGGGGGCTTCGGGAGGTTCTCAGAGGCTGGAGCGGCGGAAAATGTGGAGAAATTAGATGAATTATCGCTCATCTTAAATGAAAGTCAAGACAGCTGTGGTAGGATGATGGAAAGGTTGTATTTCGTGCCTACGAGCCACGGGTGGCCACAATCTACGCGACGAAATTCAGAGCCAAATTTGGACGCGCCGGCTCAGCACGTGAGCGCTGGCGGGGGAATCCACTCCCATTTTGGGTACTTCCCGTTTTGGAACTGGGGCGAAAAGTCAAAAACTGTAACCCACTTTCAAGAGATTGTCCTATGTACACTCCTGAATCAACTCTCGCTGAGCCTGATGCCTTCATCATTGACCGGCATACATGATGGCTGGACTGCGCTGCTCTCAGGGCGGGAACTGTTGGGCTTACATGATTAATACATTCAACACCAGAACCCCTGGCCTGATCTCAAAACAACTTCAGTCCAATCTCCAATGGAATTCAGCCCAATCTCTAATTGACTTTGGTCCGATCTCGAACTCGACATTTCGAATTTGAATCTGATCTGACCACTGTCCTTTATTATATAGGATAATTACCTGTTTCTCAATTTATGAGACCTTTTCTCGCAAAAAATGGGCACCAATCGATTCTCAAAGCTTTAAAGGAGCTAAAATATCCCTGTCCTTCAACATAGTACAGAATCCCCCGGTAAGACTTGAATTTCTTCAGCCATCGATCCCATCGCAGCAAGCCGAGCACAGGGTCGCCTTAGGTCGCCTTCCAATTAATTTGGCAGGGAAAATGTTGCAGCATATATCTCTGGATGCATCCGAAATCCGTGATAATTATCCGGATACATCCATTCCTGAACAGATTGGATAAAAATTCATCAATAGCCGGATTAGTCTGATCCGTGCTGGTCCCTACTCTTGTTGTCTTCATCTCATCCCGTCTTTCGTGGTCTTTGTTAGTATAGTGTGAATGAATAAGTGAATGAATCTCTTTGCCAGGGACTTGCGTAAGTTGAGGTTGGCTCGTTCGAGGCATTCGAGCGTCAAGGAATAGGAAAGAAACGATCGGTGAAGAGGGATGAGAACTCTCAGGTAAGAAAGGGGGTTCGAGCCTGTAGACTCAGGTAGGAGCTCGATGCCCGCCGAGAAGGAGAGAAGATAGGATAAGGAATGTATTGTCGGTGTATCAAAATGATAAGTAAAGAGATAATTGTAGAGAGGGAGAGAATCGAGTGTGAACGAGTAGAGATCGAGCGAAAGTGAGGGAAGGGAAGGAAAGGGGGCCTGCCGCCATCAACCTAGACCGTCCCATCTAATGTGAGCTGGCGCAAACGGTCATAATCAACTGATAGATAAAATCGGGTATCTACTGACCGGGGCGTCATCATGGGTCGTGATGACTCGAGCTGAATACGCAATCGATAGGGGAGAAGCGGAGAGGGGAAAGGTTCACCCTCGTTCATGCGCCTTGTGCCTTGCCTAATCGGGGGNGCGGAACTTCTAAATCTGGATGATGCCCCATACGGTCGCACGCATGAGGGCATCCCCACATCGGTAGGCCTCGACTACCATAGTGTATCTAGGAGGCCGTCGTCGGGAGTGCGATTTGTGGAGCGCTGATGGGAAGCATGTCCCGGTCATCTATTGTAACAGTCGAGCGTATGCTAAATACCTCAATACATCCTGGTAGAGTAAAGTGGCCATAGATCAAAGCATTGTCCGAAAAGCACTACTCTTCGTCACTATCGATACTGGAGGTCAGAGATTCCAAGTCGCTTTCGTAGTCGCTTTCGGATTCGGGTTCGTGAATTTTGTCATCGTCAAGGAATGGATTATCTTCCGACTCCAGAATCGGATTCTTCTCGCGCACCATAACCTTGTAAATATGTTTCAGGAGGTTGTATGTATAAGGATCGCCCAGCAGATGATAGAGCGCAGAAAGAATCTTCCTACATAGGCCAATTCCGTTGGGTCCAGGAGTCCCCAATGCTCGAACGACCTTGTGCTCCCTCCAGTTGGGCCGAGAAGCCACCTCATGCAAATACAGGGCACAGTCCCATGCTGGAGAACCTACTACATCCGGTAATAAGGCGAGGGGCGTGGCTGCTTGAAGCATAAATGTGAATGCATTATCGAGAGATGATTGTGCATGGGAGGTGACTTTGTGGGCGATGGAAAGAGTGTCCGCACACCCGTCCAATTCCATAGATTCGACGAAGAACTTGGATGGTTCCGAAGAATTGAACAAATAGTATAGCGGTGGGTAATCAGGTTCATATAGGGCCTGGTCCAGGCTGCAGTATGTTTGGATAATGCAGGCCGTGAGATCGAGTGCGATTACCTTGTTAAGCAGGTGGAGATAGGTCGTTTTGGACTTCAGCAATGTCTTCTTGCTGTGATACCAGTTAAGGCACCAGTTGTGCAAGGCAAATACACAGACATCTTCCAGCTCACCACCAATTGTATCTGTGGTAATGGACACCATGCGATCGAGCATAGCTGAAACCAGCCGCGCCAATTCTTCACTGGCGTCCACAGCGAATTCGAAAGAGAGATGCGGACTCTGCAGAAACTCTCTGAAAGACGAGTGGATGAACAGTTCGCGAATGTTGCTGTTTTCATTGCCTCTCCCAACGTGAAGAACTGCATGCAAGGGTCGGAGTGCCTTGACTCCAGAGCCAGGAGGTCGCTTTGATAGGCGGTCTAAGACGCCAAGGGCCGCATTATGCGCATGGTCCCAGAGATATAGATCGCCGTCCTCTGTAGCCATCACGTCCCCGAGAACCTCCATCATAAGAGACCGATTCCTTTCAGGACACGATCGCATGATCTGCCTGTAGAGCTCATAGAGGGAGGAGAATGGGGTGGAATGTGACATATCCGGTCTATTGGTGGGGGAACTCTCGACGATACCCTTGAGTAGCTGTCAAGGATCGCCGTATTCATCGTCGATGTGACGAATAACGGTGGCAGCGTAAACCATGTGGCCTTCGCTCTGACGAACCAACGCCTCTTCTTCTGGCCACTCTTCATCAGGTATTTCATGGCGTTTTGCAATGCGGGAGAGCTCCGCCCTCACAAACCGTTTGACATCGTTCATGTGGTCCCCGACTTTGTAAAGATCGAGAGGCTCAACTACGTCACTGAACGGTCCCGACTCTAAGTGGCGCTTGATCCATGCCTCGGGCCTGCTGAGGATGAGGAATGAAAGGGGGAGATGATGTGAATGCAGGCAATGGATGAGATCAAGGACTCGAATCTGGACGACTTCTTGGTCTTCGGCGTACTTCTTCTTTAATAGAGACTCGCGGTCCGAGTTGATACACTCGTCGATCCCGTCGACAATAACGAGCCTGTTGGGCATAGTGGCAAGGTTACCAAAGGACTTGAATGGCTTTACAATCAGTTTCAGAAGCTGAATCTCAAGCTTCATCTTTACGACGTCGGGCTCAGATTTGATCGCAGCATCAATGAGGCGGCGAAGTTCTGGGATGGATCGAGCGAGCTGGTAGGCGAGGGTGATAATGAATCGTGCGGGAGAGTTGCGCTCCGGCGAGCCCCTCCAGAAGAAGAACGTTGCTCCGACCGGGCTGTCGAAATCGAGTTGCATCGCATCCAGCTTCTCCTTGACGGTCCCAGCGACTGCGGTCTTCCCATATCCCAAGGGCGCATGCACCCACATAATCTTCCTCCGTCCATCTTTGTTCAAGTACCAGCCTATAACCCGACGAATGACGACGTCGCGAGTACCAGGGTGGCACAACGGGGGGGGGACACCGTTCTTCGGATTCATGCATGGCTCCCATCGCAGCATGAGGGAGCAAGAACTGGAGGCCTGGTAGTCGACAATGTCGTCAGTATCATCGCCGTCCAACGTTTCAGATCCTACACACCATCAAGACCGGAAATCTGTGAGCTGACCCCACCATACACTGGTCCATTGAAAATGGGGGCGTTGCAGGACGGCTGATAATACACGGCGGGTGCCTCAACCGGGCGATTGGCTTCGGCCTGTTGATCTGGAGGCGGCGAGCGAATTAACAAACGATCCAGCTTGGGATTTTGATACCAGTGCCACGTACAATAAGCGTGACCGCTGCGATCTTCATTCGCTTGCGTAGCTGATGACCAATGGTATTGGGGGGCCAGGCCTATCGTCGTGTGAGGTGTCCAGGTGGCGTCAGTAAGACCTGACTCTTCAGAGATACCACCTGTCTGAGATAGGATAAGGGCTTCATGTGGGGGAGTCGCGGAGCCGTTGAAGGCCGCTGGCGCCCAGACGTCACTCCCATATATGAGGTTGTCAAAAATGGGACCATCACTGGACGAGTGTTCGTTGCACCAGCTATCTTGCGGCATTTCGTCTAGTGATGCAGCAACTAAGTATACAGTACAGATTTCAGCTCCAAACCTGATATCACGCACAATGATAGTCAACGTTCTGATCGTCACTCCTTTGGTGGTAGTTGGTGCGGACCGGGCCTATGATAGCTTCAGGTGTCTGAGAGGCATAAGTACGAGCTGATGTCCCGGGGCTACTGCCTGTCTTCACGGGGCTGAAAACGTTGTCATGAGTATCCATGAAGGCTTTTGCCAGCGCCCACATGTCATCCCAATTGATGGGTGCACTGTAAACGGGAGCGGTGCTGGAAGAATGGTCGTAATACCAGTGGTTTTGTGGCTGTTGGTCTAGCGGTACAGCGGCTCAGCCCGCTAAGTAGGGCTCGTCTTAGAGCTCAGGACCACGTACCGGAGTTGTATAGGTTGCAAATACCATTCTCTTGATGTCGGTCAGTGTCAATCTGTGTTATCGATGAGCGTTGACGTTGAAGGAGCGGGCCTATGAGAGCTCTAGCACGTCAGCTCCTTCCCTACTATCAAGCATGTTTGAACCTCACCGTCTTCCTCCACGCTTCCTTGACTCAGCTGCCTCTTTCTGCTCAACATGAAGATCGAGGTGGTGGTGGTGCGGTGGAAAGAGAGTTGGGGCGAATTTAGCGCCCGTTCCTGGATTACATATCTCTCTTACGGCAGTTTGTTGCACTGCGTCTCCTGGCTGTGCTATACAGCTCACTGCCCTCGTGCAATTCGCTTTTCCCGTCGCAAATAAGAAGGGATGCCACCGATCTTCAGCTGTTCTGCATCACCCGTGTACTCAGCTCTTCTACATTGGAACGACTTGCGGAGAACTCGAGAGTCGACAATGGGAATGAGAACGTTCGGGACGTGTGGGTAACTTGAAGATGCTCGATTGTGCTATCGAATAGTTTGTGGACGTCTCGGCCCTGGGTGAAGTTGGCTTGCGGCTTGGCGCAGCATTGAGAGGGCATGCGGGCTCGGTGACGCTCGAAGGAAGCCTGCTGTTGTTCAGTCCAATCCTGTGCAGACGTACGCCTACCTACACCCTTTCATTTGTCTTGAGTTGAAATTGAGTTTACACGAGGACTAGGGATGATGGGCTTTTGAGAACTGACAGGCTGGCAGTTTCTCTGTCCGTGCAGCGAACGCTCGCACTCATTGTGTCCCTGTTCTCTCTCGGTCTTGAGACAACTTTACAGGATAGTACGTATGGCCGTCCATTCATGCGTTCGTGCCGGCATATGGTCTGGTTATGGAATACCCGGTCATGGAAAACAGTGGCATAATGCATGAATGAGCATAAACACTGCTCTCGGAGGGTATAACGACAACCCCATTCAATACCAATAATTCCAATAATGACGAGCAAACACCGCCAAAGGAGAAGACACAAGAAAACGATAATAGAAGAGACGGGAGGTATAAGAAAGCGAAATGACAACTCGAAAAAGAAACGGAAACTCAACATGCTCTCGCAAACCTCAGTTCCATATCTTCCATGATCAACTTTTGGGTGACAACCCGCGGTCTGGCTGTCAAGATGTGATACTTAGCTGATGACGACGTTTGTCCTCAAGGCTAGCCCATTAATTCATTTTAGCCTCTCTCAACCGCGCGGAACTTCGATCGTCAGCGCTGAACAGCAAGTTTGTAGTAGACCCATCAAATAGGGCCTGCAGAAGGTGTCGGTTACCCATGCTTATTCTGGCTTCATTCAATCATAGTATGCGCACCACCGGTCGACTGCCAGTATCTCCCCGGTGCGCTAATCTTCGGACCCAGTTCGAATCTCGTCGAGTCGTTGACGGCAGCACAGCAGGCCGTACCGACCACCGTGGGAAAGGCGGGTGATCCCTTTCTTCTCGATGGACCGACTTGATTCCCCGTTTTCTCCGAACGACCGCTTCTCTCTCTTCTCTGTGACCCCTGAGCTGCTTAGGGATGGCAGTATGAGAACGATCCTCAAATACATGCATGCCCAAGACGGCAGATGAATGATAGCAAATGGCGCAGTGGGACTTTAATATCATACTGTTGGGTGAGTCTCTTTCCTGCATTCATTCATCTCTGTGTTGCGAACGATGAAGCTCTGCTTTCATGAGCTCGGAATGTGCTAATCAATTTTCATCTAGAAGCACAGGTTGTCAAAGATGGAACTGGCAGAATGTCAATCTGTGGGCGTGCGGAAGGTTGTGCTTCGATGAGAAGGACATACATTACACGCCGCGATAGGATGCGCGTGTCTTTCATCACCCTCTCACTAATGTCGTTGTCGTCTACGCCTCTGTTACTCAGAACCCTATCCCGCCACCCTTCATTCTACCCACTATTGTCCTACCTCATTCGCTGGCATCATCCGGCCATACAGGCCATAGCAGTCAATATCGACTCGTAACCCGCAGAAACCATCACTAGCTAGGACATGAAGACCATGAACGAGCACTCGAGCTGTATTTCTCTTATAGACTCGGCGGTGGTGAGTACCTCTTCCGCTCTCTTTCCTTTCGTCCTTATGTCCGCACTCTGTCCCGCCGATTCCACTCTCTTTGTGCCCGCGAATCACTTTGCCTCTCACCTTGCCTCGTTCTATTCATACTTCATGTACCAATGAGGACGTGAAAAAGAACTGTGATAGCTTTCAGGGAGAAGCACTACTGATACAAGTCCGGATTAATGTCCTCGTGATATAGACTGCAAGCACCACAAAGATCACAAAGATGAAGGTTCGATGGGGCTATTATCGTGAGTTGTCGGCCCTTTTCATATTGCACTCGTCTACTCCCCCTCGTTCGCCCCTCGTTCTTCGCTCTTGGGGCCTGTACACGTTCTTTCCTCCCTTTTTTCCTGCTGCCCAGCCGCCTGGCAAATCACCGTGAGACCTTCCCTCGTTCCTTCCTCATCCTTTACATTATATCATGCGATGCTGAGCGCTCTAAGCTAAAAGGTTTTCCCCAAGTCCCCCTTGCCTCATTTGCACACTTCGACAAAACTGCACTCAAAACAGCTACTCAACGTGGTTCGCCCCGATCCGATTCTCAACTCCAAACAACTTCGAATTCACTCCACCCAACTCGGTGTTCAATCCAATTCAACTCACTGCTTCGACCCAGCACAGCAAACTGCATTACACTTCAATTCACCGGGGCTCGACCCTAATCATAATTCAAATCCGCCGCGTTCAACCCACCCACCCGGGGCCATCTCGTTCTCACTCACACTCAAACTTATTCCTGAATCCGCACGGACAACCGCACAGACCCACGACAGCAGAATACCTGTCTTCGACGTGGGCAGTCAACAATCCGGACAGAAATGACTCGTAATGTTGAAAACGTGGACCAACAAAGTAGGACAGGACAAAATAGGCGAAGCTGAGACAAGTAAAATCAAGAGCCAGTGTTCACCTGCGTCTTCCCTTCAGATTAAACCTGCCCATACTCGCTCAATACCGCACAGAATATCAATAGACTTTGCGCTTTTACCTTGCATCTGCAATTCCCTCGCTCTTCCACTGGCGTGGGTTCTGGTCCTCTCTCTTCTCTCTTTCTTGGTACGTCTCATTCTTGCTTACCACGCTTTCCCCTGGCGATCCTTTGGATCTAGCTCCCCCCCCCCCCCNTTGGCTCTTTCTCCCAGTTGCTCCCGCTTGCTCGCTAACGATGGCTCGAACAGAACTAGATTGCAGAATCGTTCATACTCTTCGAGTCGTTCACCATCTCGGGGCAATTCCTTCGCACGTTGAGTGCCTTATATTGCGGCGACCTGTGGACGAGAAGAATGACTCCCTTTCGCCCCGACATCGACGCCATTCACAAAGCTATTCCAACGTTGAATTTCACCTCACCAGCGATTCAGCTTCGACCCACCGGGAGTGGTCCATTTAAGCGTATACGACGTATCGTTGTGTTGACGTCAAGGCGGAGGATGGCCATCATGGTAGCCCAGTCAACGATGGGTGTCGGTGGGTGGTAGTCGGTCGAGCCCGGATCGCGTGTCTCTTGGGTCGGGTTTACTTCGGAAGGGCACGGAAGCTGTTGTACGGTCGAGCAGACTGCGCGGATGGGTTGGTTCGTTGCTGTCGCCTGCGCCTTCGCGCCCTTGCCCTGTTTCTTTTCTTTCTCTTTTTTTCCAAGTTGAGCTGGTACTTTCTTGTTCTACGGAGTTCTGTTGGCTGTTGGCTGTTTTCCTGTTGTTTTGTTTTTCTTCACTTTGAGTAGCTAGCTAGTTAACCCGGCTGGTCGTCTTACTTACCGACTCTATCATCATTATTAAAAGTTTGTACTTGATATAATATCTCTCGTTTACTCTCATTCTATCTTCCCGCTCTTCTCTCTCGTCTGGTCTCGTCTCATATACGTCTACTGCTTCTTTCATTCTCGTGTCTCTTGACCTCATCGAACATGTCCACCCCCATTGTCTTCTACTTCTTTATCTCTCCGTCTACTATCGACCGTCTCTACTCACCATTTTTGCCATCATCCCATCCCGTCTTTCGTGGTCCTTTTTGGTATAGCGTGAAAGAATAAGTGAATGAATCTCTTTGCCAGACGTGCGTGAGTCGAGGGGCTCGTTCAGGGCATTCAAGCATCAATGCATAGGAGAGAGCATGCACGTTAAAATCCTCGGCAGGCTTCAACTACCATAGCGTGTCTAGGAGGCCGTCGTCGGGAGTGCGGTTTGTGGAGAGCTGGTGAGAAGAATTTCCCGGTAAATTCTATTGTGACAGTCGAGCATACACTAAATACCTAACTAAATACATCTCGGTAGAGTAAAGTGGCCATAGGTCAAAGCATTGTCCGAAAAGTACTACTCTTGGTCACTATTAATACTGGAGGTCAGAGATTATGAGTCGCTTTCGTAGTCGCTTTCGGATTCCGGTTCGTCAATTCGGCCGTCCCAACGGAATGGAACGCCTTCCGATTCTAGAATCGGATTCTTCTCGCGCGCCATAACCTTGTACATATTTTTCAGCAGGTTGTATTTGGTTCCTTTAGAAGATTTGCCCAACTGATCATAGAGCACAGAAAGAATCCTCCTACATAGGTCAATGCCATTGGGTCCAGGAGTTCCCAATGCTCGAACGATCTCGTGCTCCCTCCAGTTGGGCTGAGAAGTCACCTCTTGCAAATAAAAGGCGCGGTCCCATGCCAGAAATTCTACCGCATCCGGTAATAGGGCGAGGGGCGTGGTTTCTTGAAGCATAAATGTGAATGCATTATTGAGAGATCATTGTGCATAGGAGGTGACTTTGTGGGCGATGGAAAGAGTGTCCGCACACCCATCCAATTCCATAGGTTTGACGAAGAACTGGGAGGGTTCCGAAGAATCGAACAAAAATTATAGAGGTGGGTAGTCAGGGTGATATAGGGCCGGGTGCAGGCTGCAGTATGTTTGGACAATGCAAGCCGTGAGGTCGAGTGAGATTACCTTATTTAGCAGGTGGAGATGGGTCGTTTGAGACTTCAACAATGTCTTCTTGATATGAAACCAGTTCTGGCACCAGTTGTGCAAGGCAAATACACAGACATCTTCCAGCTCGCTACCAATTGTATCTGTGGTGGTGGACATCATGTGATCGAGCACAGCTGAAACCAGCCGCGCCACTTCTTCTTTGGCGTCCACGGCGAATTCGAAAGAGAGATGCGGGCTCTCCAGGAACTCTCTGAAAGACGAGTGGATGAACAGCTGGCCAATGTCGCTGTCTTCATTGCCTCTACCAACCCGAAGAACTGCGTGCAAGGGTCGGAGGACCTTGACTCCACAGCCAGGAGGTCGCTTTGATAGGCGGTCTAAGACGCCAAGAGCTGGATTATGTGAATGATCCCAGAACTCTAGAGTGTATGCCGCTGCAGCCATCACGTCCCCGAGAACCTCCATCATAAGAGACCGATTCCTTTCAGGACACGATCGCATGATCCGCCTGTAGAGCTCGTACAGGGAGGAGAATGGCGTGAAATGTAACATATCTGAACTCTCGACGATACCCTTGAGTAGCTGTTGAGGATCGCCGTATTCATCGCCGATGTGACGAATAACGGCGGCCACGTATACAATGTGACCTTCGCTCTTACGAACCAATGGCTCTTCTTCTGGCCATTCTTCACCGGGTTCTTCAAGGCGTTTTGCAATGCGGGAGAGCTCCGCCCTCACAAGCTGTTTGACATCGTTCATGTGGTCCCCGACTTTGTAAAGATTGAGAGGCTCAACTACGTCACTGAACGGTCTTGACTCCAAGTGGCGCTTGATCCATGCCTCGGGCCTGCTGAGGATGAGGAACGAAAGGGGGAGATGATGCGAATGCAGACAATGGATGAGATCAAGGACTCGAATCTGGACGGCTTCTTGATCTTCCGCATACTTCTTCTTTACTAGAGACTCGCGGTCCGAGTTGATGCACTCGTCAATCCCGTCTACGATAATAAGCCGATTGGGCATAGCGTCGAGATTTGGGAGGGATTTGAATGGTTTGACAATGAGCTCGATGAGTTGATTTTCGAGCGCCATCTTCCCGACTCCCGGCTTCGACTTGATCGTAATTTTAAGGCCAGGACAAAGTTCCGGGATGGATTGAGCAAGCTGGTAAGCGAGGGGGATGATGAATCGGGCAGGAGAGTTGCGCTCTGCTGAGCTCCTCCAGAAGAAGAATGTTGCCGCAACCGGGTTTTCGAAATGGAGGTCCATCGCATCCAGCCTCTCCTTGACGGTCCCGGCGACTGCGGTCTTCCCACACCCCAAAGGCGCATGCACCCACATAATCTTCTTCCGTCCATCCTTGCCCAAGTACCAGCCTATAACCCGACGAACGACGACGTCGCGAGTACCAGGGTGGCATAATGGAGGGGGGCACCGTTCTTTGGATTCATGCATGGCTCCCATGGCGGCATGTTGATACAGAAACTGGAGACCTAGGAGCAAACAGCTTTGTTAGTGGAAGCCACGTAAAGCACCCTGTACTCGGCTTACTGTCGAGCGTGGAATCTCGAATGTTGTTGTGAACACTGCCATATATATCGCCATTGATAATAGGAGCATGACTAAATTGTTGGTTGTACACAGCAGGCTGATAAGCTCGCCTATAACCTTGCATCCGTCGAGCTAGTAATCGGTCGATTCAGCACATCGAGAAAACCGGTGCGAGCACTACGTGTGTCATCGTTTAGATCGTCATGTTCTCCTGGTGGCTCAATGCTCGCCTGCGTAATCGATGAGCGTCGACGTTGAAGGGGTGGACCTATGATGGCCGGAGTATGTTAGTTACTTCTCCACCGGTAAATATGCTTAGAACTCACCGACTGCATCCACACTGCCGTTGCTCAACCGCCTCTTGGCCCTTAGCATGGTAATCGAGATCGTGGTGTGCTGGAAAGAGTTGAAATGAGTTTAGCGCTTGTTAGCAGCGTATACGGTATAGGATCGCGGATTTTGTGCGTGCCCAAACAGGAACAAATTCAATCATTGATGGCGGGGAGCGGACGGCGCCTCTTTGGTTACGTCCCTACTCCACCAGCACTGACGCGAGGCAGCAGAATGGACAAGGAAAGCAAGATGGATGCGTACTGACGGCGAACACTGTGGTAATCGTAGCGGCGCTTCCGCGGCGCCAGTCCCCGATTCCTGGGCCTCAATTGATATTGTACAGCGTAGAGGCTTCTTTGTCATTCACCGAGCCCCGGAAGTGCCACTTAAGAGGAACTCAATCTGCCAGACAGCAATATATATCCTTGGTCAAAATCAGACAGTGGGAATACTTGAATTTGATTCCGGAGTCGTTGATAGTACAATGAGAATGACCCTCGAGAACTTGAAGGACTCCAAAGTAATCCAATCCTACCAATGTAAAGAGGTTGGTATATGTATTAGAATGTGCAAAATGAAAAAATTCTCCATTTCTTTCATGAAGGGTGATGCACCTTCAAATGAAAGCACAACATTGCGGATTCAATCTTGACAGCATCCAAAAAGATATCTTGGTGGAGCAAACTAGGCCAGCTTATCAGATGGTCACAAAGAGCACTGCACAGCTATGAGGCAAGTTAGCTCGCCAGAAATCGCAGGAAAAGGCTCGGGATAGTACAAAAGATCACAATTGCGTGGTGAAGCTACGAGGCAAATCAAATGCAGAACGATCAGCTCCAAGAAGAGTTCAAGAGATACAAAGTTCTATTGAGGAGGAACGTAAAAAAGGGTGGAGAAGACATACGAAGTGCCTTTCGACCCATCCATTCGCATGCACTTCTCCCATAGGCTGTCTCGCGGCATGGTGTCCCTCGGGCCTCGCCCACGCGCGTAACAAACGCCGTCTCGACCATCTTCAGAGGACTGGCCAACCCGATCCTGATCGAGATGGGCTCTGTGGACCTGATGGGTGGCTCTAAGCATGCCTGGAAGCACCGTGTGATTTTGGTTGGATTTTGCAGGTGCGTAGGACAACTCCACTTCTCGTTTCCCTCTGCCTTTTTCCCGGCTCTATTCCTCGACATACCACTGAACATATTCAGCCAGATCCAAACGAGAGGCAAGATCAGAAGCAGGTATAACATCCGTGGAGGAGGATGTAGAGACTGTATGACTGCATTCTGTTGCCAGCCGTGCGACCTCGTTCAAGTAGGGATATCGAGTTAGAGGAGGAGAGCTTCGATATTCTTGTGACTCCTACTTTGCATGCACTTCTACGTCATCGGAATCCGGATCTTCGTTTGGGTGAATCATGGGGTCGGACGTATAGAGCAACTGTTGCCCACAAGCCCGGTTTTGAGCAAGTTTTGAGTATCGACATCCTTCTCACACACTCGGGAGTTTTATCTTTGTAGAGTTGATGGACGTATTGACGGGACGGAACCCTCCTTCGACTCCGTGGAGTCGGGGACCCAGCTCCAGGCGAGACCGGTGAAAGGTGAATCAGCATAATCAGGGTTCGGCATGCGCTCATTTCTTTCACAGGCCACGATTGGGAAGCATATGAGACCGGTAGCGTATTGGAATTTCTGTGTATGAGAAAGACGCATGGTGCGTTTTCTCGCACCCCTTTGAGCACGACTAACGACTTCCTCCCATAGTTTCCTTCGAGTACTACGGATGGCCTTGCCGGACCATCTGCCAAACGAGACGGACGTACTAGGAGCGGACACGAGATTGACCATGGGGTGGTTATCGTGAGCTATTGTTGGATTCGCTTTGTTGCTGTCTCCTCTCCTTGAAGGGCTCCTTTTTCCTTTCCGCCTTCAGCCTGTGATTGCGAAGCTAACCGATCTCGTGCTGTTCTATCCAAGTTCACCTCAATCCGCTTCAATCGTCAACCCACTTGGCCGAATGCTCGCTCACCGTCAACTCTCCTTTCCTCCACTCGACTCTCGCTTGACCTCTATGCGCCTCATCTAACCACGTCCAACTCTACTCACGACTCAACCCGGCGCTCCCAGGATACACATGTTCGACGTGGGCGGTCAACAATCTGAACGGAGGAAGTGGGTACACTGCTTCGAGAGCGTTACACCCACTTCCCCACAGGCCCTAGCAGAAAGGATTCTCGACTACCGACTTGAAGTGGAAACAGGCAGCGGCCCCTACTGAAACACCTAATTATACCCAAAATTATGGACGAATACTCGAGCGTTTTCTACCCCGTGGATTCAGTGGGATAGTGAGTTCCCTCTCCTCGGATTCCGGCTGCTCTGAGATGAATGGCGATTAACAAATGACAATAAAGCTTCTTTGGAGAAGTGTTACAGACAGGCGTACCGGATTAACTACCTGCTGTGACGGACGTACTGAGAGCGCGACAAAGGTTGGTGTGGATTACGGAGACGAGGTTCACCATGGGGCAGCTATCGTGAGGTTTCGTTTGTTTCTTTCGTTTTATATTTCTTTCTATATCCCCTCCCTCAACATTTTTCTCGCGCATCCCTCCCCGTCTTTCACCTTCTGCTTGAACTCGCCACTGCGAAGGGTACGTTGGCTTGCCTATCTTTCCATCTCATTACTCACCTTTTCGTCCCTAAACCTCCAGCCACGAGCAGTCAAAGCTAATGAATTTTCGGCTCGTTCTATCAATGCACTTCGACGTGTCTCAATAGTCCACTGTATTCGGCTGAAATGCTCGCTCGCCGTCAACCCTCCTTTCTTCAACTCGGCTCCGGATCAACCTCTACGCGCCAACCTCAACTCACCGCAATTCGACTCTGCCTGCGACCCAACTCGACACTCACAGAATACCCAGAGCGCATCTGCGACGCGGCCAACTAACTAGGGCTCACAGGACAGGACAAGACAGAATGCTCTTTCTACCGCCTGACCGACAGACCTATCATCCGGCTAGAAAGTGCCGTGGTCTCTTCCGATTCTCCCGTCTGTTCAGTGGTTGTTGTCGCTCAATGCTCCCTCGTGCTCTCCGAAGTGTCAGCGGGCCCACGAAGCCTACTACCGTGCCTCTTTTCATCGCTCTCGATTCCAATCATCCCGTGTGACTGCCAATTCGAAAACGAGATCAGCTTACTTGGTATGACTTGTGAGGTCGAGGCGAGAGTCATCTAGGACTCGTAGTGCGGAGGGTGTTGTATATTGTTCCACAGACTGTGCGTGGCCGGCTCGTTTGCGCCTGCGCCCTCGCGCCCTCCTTTCTTCTGCCTCTGTCCTCCTTTCAAGTTGAGCTGATTCTTTCTTGTTCTTCGGGATTCCGTCCATTGTTGGTTCTTTTCCTGTTTCATATCTATTTTTTGACCTCGAGTACTACTCATCTCTCATTCTCGCGTCTCTCGATCTCATGAAACTTTCTTATCCTCATCTCTGTCTATTATTTATCTCTGTGAAGTGTAATGTCAATAAATAGATGTACGAATCTCTCAGCCATGCACTTGTATCAGCTAAGGTTGGCTGGCTCGAAGCATTCTCATGTTAAGGCTTAGAAGAGTGGGCGCCTCGAGAACAATCGATGCTGTGCAGCAACCATAGTGTATCTGGGAGGCTGTAGTCGGGAGCACAGTTGCTGAAACACTTTAGGGGAGTATGTCGCAGTCAATTTTATTTGATAGTTGAGTGTACGCTAGAAACCTAAATACATCTCCGTAGAATAAGATGTCCATAGACCAAAGCTTTGCGCGGAAAGTACTACTCTTTGCCACTATCAACACTGGAGGTCAGGGATTTCAAGGTGCCAGAGTCCGTTTCAGAGTCCGTTTCGGCCTTATAGAGAAAGCTACGGAATGGATTGTCTTCCGAATCCAGAATCGGATTCTTCTCGCACACCATAACCGCGTGGATATGTTCTAGCATGTCCCGGATCCATTGTACCTCCAACTTTTTTGATTGCTCGTAGAGGCATTCGATTATCATCTTGAATAGGTCAACTCCGTTTGGGCCAGGAGTTGTCAACGCTTGAATCACCTTGTGCTCCCTCCAATTCGCCTCAGTGGCCACCTCTCCCAAATAGCTTGCACAGTGAGATGCCATACATTCCGTCACTTGCTCTGAGAAGGCGGGGAGAGTGGTTTCTTGGAGCAGAATGGTGAATGCACTGTCGAGACAGGATTGTACATGGGAAGTGACTTTGTGAGCCATGGAAAGAGTTTCTTCACACTGGTACGACCTCTTGGATTCAACGAAGAACCTGGACGGTTTCGAAGAGTCGAACAGAGGAGATAAAGCCAACCTGAACAAGATTCGGTTTCGCGAGTCATAACTTTGAATAATGCAGGCTGTGAAGTCGAGTGCGAGGATCTTCTTCATCAAGTGGAGATACATTGTTTCGCATTTGGGTGACGTCCGATACCAGCACCAGTTATTCAAGGCAAATACACCGACAGCGTCCAGCCCGCTCCCGATTGTATCCATAGTGATAGAGGTCATGCAATCGAGAATATTTGAAAGCAGCCGCTCGCGAACTTTGCTGGCGTCCACGGCAAATTCGAAAGAGAGATCCGGGCTTTCTAGAAACTCTTGGAAAGAAGAATGGATAAACAGCTCCTGAATTTCTATCCACGGAGTGCCTTTCCCAACCCAAAGAACTGCATGCAGCGGTCTGAGGGCCTTGATTCCACAGCCAGGAGATCGCCCTGATACGCGGTCCAGGATACCGAGGGCATTCTCATGTCCAGTGTACCCGCACAATGGCCCGCTCATAATTTCTCCAAGGACCTCCACCATCAGGGTCCGATTTCGTTGAGGGCAGGAATACATAATCTGCCTATAGAGCTCGTGAAGGGAGTCGGAGAACGGCATGGAATGCGAGAGCTCTGGACTGTCAGCCGGAGGGTTGTTGACGATGTTTTTGAGTAGCTGTCGAGGATCGCCGTATGGATCGTCGATGTGACGGATAACAGTGGCAGCATAAACCATGTGTCCTTCACTCCTCCGGACCAACGCCTGTTCTTCCGGCCACTCTTCATCGGCTCCTTCAAAACTAAGAGACTCTGCCATGCGGGAGAGCTCTGCTCTCACGAACCGTTTGACATCATTCATATGGTCCCCGACCATGTAAAGATCGAGAGGCTCTACCACGTCACGAAATGGTCTCGACTCTAAGTGCCGCTTGATCCATGCCTCGGGCCTGCTGAGGATGAGGAATGAAAGGGGAAGATGGTGGGAATGGAGGCGATGGATGAGGTCGAGGACTCGAATCTGAACGATTTCTTGGTCTTCAGCGTACGCTTTCTCCATGCGAGATTCACGATCCGAGTTGATGCACTCGTCGATCCCGTCAACGATAATGAGCCGACAAGGCACAGTCTCAAGGTGGGGGAGGGATTTGAATGGCTTGACAATGAGCTCCGTGAGCTGATGCTCAAGCGCCATCTTCACGACGCCCGGCTTCGACTTGATTGCAACTTGAATGGCGGAACAAAGTTCTGGGATGGTTTGAGCGAGCTGGTAGGCGAGTGTGATAATGAATCGGGCGGGAGAGTTGCGCTCCGGAGAGCTCCTCCAGAAGAAGAAGGTGGCTCCAACGGGGCCGTCGAAGCCGAGTTGCATCGCATCCAGTCTCTCCTTGACGGTTCCAGCGACTGCAGTCTTCCCATATCCCGCGGGCGCGTGCACCCACATAATCTTCCTCTGTCCATCCTTGTTCAAGTGCCAGCCTATGATACGACCGACGACAACGTCGCGAGTACCAGGGTGGCATAACGGAGGGGGGTACCGTTCGTCGGATTCGTGCATGGCTCCCATAGCGGCATGTTGATACAGAAACTGGAGACCTAGGAGCAAACAGCTTTGTTAATGAAAACGAAGCAAAGCATCTCCTCCTCAGCTTACCATTGAGGTTGAAGATATTGTTTTGAATACTGCCATAGTTATCCCCGTTAAAAATCGGAGCATTGCTAGATTGTTGATAGTACACGGTGTACTGATCAACTGTGTTGTTGCCTTGCATCCGTCCATCTAGTAGTCGGTCAGTTTAGTACATCGAGCAGAGCAGTGCAACCACCACTTACAATGTCCGTCATAGTTTTGATCATGGTCTTCTTCCCGCCGATCAATGCCTGCCTGCGTGAGCGATGAACGTCGACGTTGAAGGGGAGGGCCTATTATATCTGGAGTCCGTGAGTTCCTTCTCCTCTATCGAAGATGCTTCGACCTCACCCACTGCGTCAACGCTGCCCTGGCTCAGTTGTCGCTTTGCCCCCAGCATTATGATTGAGGTAGTGAAAGGGCTGGAGAGGCTGTTCAGACAAGTTTGGCGTTTAATTCCAACTTGTGTACATGTGTATGTATATGTGGGCTCCCTCTCACAGCAATTGATTGATATGCGTCTCTTGGCTGTGTCTTACAGCTGTCAAAGTATTCATTTCTCGCTTTCGATATCACCAACAATGGGTCATCCCAAATTGGTCGTGCCCTCCCGATCCCACGTCGCCAATCCTCAGTCTTTTGTAAGGTCTCGGCGCTAAAATTAAGACCCGTTTGACTGTTTAGTTAAATGCGGCACCAAACAAACTGTAACCTGACCTATCGCTTCCTTGACAGCTATAATGATACAGCTTCTGTCATTGTGGATTAACATTCCCCCTTGTGGCAATAAAGGGCTTATCTTCAATGCTCTTGGACCGCCTGTGTACCGTTCAATTTAGGTGTACAACAAAGAGTTCGCCACTGGATGATGTAGCCGTAGCTTTTGTCCAGACAAACTCTGTCTAGATGCAAGCGCAGCTACCCTGACATCAAGGACCCCAATTCAAATCTACGTCAATGGATTTGACTGTCTCTTCACCAGGAAAACGTGTTGTGCTGTGCCTTGTATGAAGTCATATTTAAAGCCTGGTGGGAGCTTACAGCACACTGAATACCTTTCGACTAAACGGCTTCATATCAAAATGATGTATAAAGAACTCGGGAATTGACATGCTCTGGCAGCTGACTTACCCGAAACAATGACCGCCGACGGGTAACAGGGTCATTTGAAAGCAGCGGCATGTGTAAGGCTGCTGTGTCCCTGCAACCTCACTCGCGCTGGTCCAACAACATGATAGGACCAGCCTTTGTTTGTCCGAGAGGAACGACTAGACGAAGACGGGGTACAATGATATGATGAGAAGAAAGAAAGTGATGACGAAGGAAAATGAACGCGCTCGTCGCGTGTCAAAAAGGATAAGTAATAGTCAAAAGACGTGGCGTTTTAAGCATGCTCCAAAGAAGACACAGTGAACGCAGAGAATATGATGAAAAAGTAAGAGACGTAACAAAGGACAAGGAAAACAAGAGGTGACGACAAACAGCGAACGACTCTCCCAGAAATCATCTCCGGATACAGGTTCCTTCATGCTGGGAAACTACGTTCAGTTGGGACCGTTCGTAAACAGGAGCATGAGCCATCCCTTTCATAACAACTCCAACCGCTTTCTTTCACAGACTCTGGAGAGTCAGACAAGAGTGCGTTCAAGAGCCAGATGAGACCGATGGCGGAAAGGAATTCTTGTGTATGAAAAAGACAGGTATTGAGTGTGCCAATTGTTCGAGTCAGGTGTGCTTTTCCCAGTCATTCTTCTCCTGCTCTCGCTCCCATCTGTCTCTACGTCAATAAAACCTCTCATCGTCGCAGCCCGGTCTCTTACATCCACTTCCTCCATAGATCCTAGCAGAAACGATCATCAACAAGAAATAGAATCAGCCAGTGGCCCTTGTTGGACTCTTGCGGGATAGTGAGCGTCCGTCCGTGTTCCTCTTGTGTTCTCCGCTCTTTCCGTCCTTAGTTGCGTACCGTTGCAATCGTCGGACGATCCCCTTTTTTCTTCTGCCCATCCATCAAAACTTCGTGAGGCGCCTCTCCTGTCTTTCCTCACCTGCCCTCTGCCTGAATCCTTCCAGTATTTCCGAGTCCGACTAACGAATTTCTTCCATCCTTTTTGGAAGAGCGCTACTGATAACCTCACTGGATTGTTTGCCAAACACGACGGACGCACTGAAAGTGGAGACTAGGTTTGCCATGAGGGGGCTACAATGATTTTTTATCGTTAGATTCGGATTCAGGTTGATGTTTCCACTCCTTCCTCTACATTCTTTTATTGCATTTTCCCCCACTTGGATCCACTTCTGCAAAGAATACTTTTCTTTACCTTTTCTATCTTTCATTCAAATTCCCCTCTTTCCGACCTTCAACCTCCAATGGCGAAGCTAACGGATATTGTACTGTTCTATCTACGCTCACCTCAACCCTCTTCAGTTGTCAACCGCACTTAGCCGAACGCTCGCCCGGCGTCAGCTCTCCTCTCCTCGATTTGACTCTCAATTGACCTCCATGCGCCTGATCTAATCACGTCCAACTCCACTCACCGCAACTCTGATTCCACGCACGACACAACTCAGCGCTCTTCCCAGCGCCTCTCGCCCACACCGTCAATGTTTACCATGAGGCAACTGAGTTTCTTTCCGATCTCTTCGTTTGTGCTTTCTTATCTCTCCCTCCGTCCCTTTGTTCTACCTACTATTCCACCACCCTCATTCGAATTCGGATTTGAACTCCAAAAATCTGCACCGGACTCCAAAGCAAATAGAACGTGGTCATCCGGATATTCACGTATTGTATCTACAGTAATGGGGGTGATGCAATTGATCATGTTCAATAGCAGCGGCTCTTACCTTCCGTTGAGATCCACATGATGAAACTCCACAGAGATATGAAAGCTCAGCAGAAGGGCAACGTGACAATCATGGTCAACGGGTACAAACGGGAAGGTCAACAGAGCCAGAGGAAACGCACGTTGCTCACGATTTGAGGAACGTAGGATCGGGACAAAACTGAGCAAACAGAAGCAAGGTAACAGGACTAGGGTACAAGGATTGGAAATGTATTGGGGGGTTATCTCGAAGGGACCCTCAGTCAGATGTAAACAGCAACGCCGAAGATTTCTCCAGGTGCAGGTACAACCCTCTTCCATACCTTCTTGTCCCGATACGCGGCTTCAGGGAACGGCTTCCATTGACTTGTATAGTCATCGTGGCGAGACGGAAATGTGAAGAACTTTTCAGGGGGAACTTGTTGGTTTCCTGGGGCTGCGGAAGCGTTGGGGGATTATTCGAACCTCGGAATCCTGCAAAAGAATCACTCGTGCTCTGTTCAAGCTTCTGCCGTATTTCTCATTGACCCTTCATGACTTCAAGAACGATCTTCAATGCGTCTTGACGATGTCTATATAGGTACAAATAGATCATGGGATAAGGTTAGAAGATTCAATGTTGACGCTGCACTGAGGACTGACATGATTTACTTCCTCCGCCTTGCTGAAGTCCGTGTCGGATCCAGACCACTGCCCTGCAAAGAAAGCGAGAACTACGGTTAACTGGATTTTACGGTACTTCATGGATTTTTCTTCCCGAGGTTCGTTGTACATACCCCTACTTCAACAAAAAGGCGGCGCTCTGACTTTCCGTCTCATCCCAACAGTCCCGCGAAATCCTTGCTGGGCTCAACACCAAACTTGACGCCGCAAGATGCAGATAGTCTTCATGTAACGATCATGTAATACTACACTATAATAGAAAATGGCGGTGCAAGAGTTAGTCCCGGAGCTTCAGCCCCGGTCAGACATTGGACGCTACAGGCTGCATGTCTGTTGCATGGTAACGGCATACACGAGGCGCAAAAACGACATGACAGCGGCCCTCAACTTGGACTTGCACAGCATTGACAGCCAACGCACTCAACCGACGACGACGAAGAACGTAGTATGTGAGTCCTTTAGATTCGCTTTCTCGTAGAATGGCACAAACATAAATTTGCTTCAGGTCGGTCAACCGTGGTCCTGGAAGTCGGTCAGGGCGTGGGCGTCATATAAGCGCCCAGAACTCAAGCCAGCCCCCAGTTGCCCAGCTCCCCGGAGAGATTCTGTGCAAGATTTTCCTTTACAACCGGCTCTTTTATAGACTCTACATATCAAGATATTCCCCAAGTGATCACCGATGGATGTGGGTCAGCCAAGTCTCCCGTCACTGGCGAGAGGTTGCCCTGAATTTCGCTCAGTTGTGGTCCATCATCGATATCGACTCTCTCACGCAGGGCTCTGTAGAGCTTGCAAATCTTCAGATCTCGAGGACGAAGGGTCACTTAATAGATCTCCAGACATTCCTTTACAATGCTTCCGACCAAACGTTTGACGTCCAACCATTCTTCCATACGCTTTCCGCCCTATCTCCCCGACTCCGCGAGCTAAGCATACGAACGGCACGCTCGTTCACCAACGAAATTCAAGACCTCTTGTCAATGTTCAACCAAGAAGTACCTTACCTCGAGTCGCTCTATTTGGAGGGAGAAGATAGATTCACGAACCTGTCAATACCAGAAACCCTCTTTGGTGGTCGTCCGGCCCCACGTATGCAACGTCTCAAAATGCACTGCTGCAATCACCTCCCCCAAAATTCATCTTTTCTCCAAAGCCCAGCGTTACTGCACATAGAGCTGCGTTTGGTGGTTACGCCACCTTCGCTCGCTGACTTGTATCGCTGCCTACGTCCCGTTCAGTCAACCCTGACGACACTGCTCCTGTCAAATGGCGGCCTCCCACTCAAAATCACGCGGAACGACCCGAACCCACTCCCTATCCTTTCGTTTCCACATTTGGTGATGCTCAGGTTGGCCGGAACAGTCGAGGTGGTGTTCCCCGTACTTCGATCATTTCGAATACCAGCCACCACTCGTCTTTCCTTCGACGTCACCGTCCCGTCCGGCGAGATTGTCGACGACGTTCGAGGGTCATCTGAGTTCGGGCGGTTGCTCGACGCTTTGGCTGTTGCGCGATCGTTCGTGGAACTTGAAGTCACCCATATACATATCGACTCGCCGTCGTCAAAGAATGGAACGTTGCCGATGGCGATGTATGCGTGGTGCTCTGAGTCTTCCACTGGCCACGGACCTCTAGGAGGAGCCTCAGTCCAGTCCACACCATCGCAGTATTCATATCGACCGTATTCTGTTTTACCTCTCGAACCCGAGTTCCTTTTCGATATCAACTTCGGTGGTCAGAGCCCTCCAACGATGCACTCCCAGTTCTTTCCAAACCTCGACACCTTCTGCCTCCCTGGGGCTATATCCATGTCCAACCTGGTTTCCCTCGAGTTGTCGTCGAATTCTGCAGAAAAATGGATCCCGCACATTTTTTGGGTGTGGATTGCACATATGCCAATGCTGGAGATGCTGGCTCTGGATAGGGTACCCGCCAGGGCGTTTCTTATGTGTTTGGAGCAGCGCTCGACGACGATCAGTGTATTCCCGGCGCTGAGGATGATCATCTTCAGAGGGATCTTATTCGGAAACTTGTTCATGGAGGTGTCTGGGGAGGCTGAGATTGTAAATGGAATGCAGGTTCTCATTAATTCCGCCAGACTACGACACGCTCTGGGGTTCCCTTTCGAGAGTGTGAACTTTGGGTTTTGTGAAGGGGTGACAGAAGAACAGTTGAAGGAGCTGATGAAGTACGTGCAGGATATGAATGGTGTTAAAATGCTTTATGGGTCCCTGGGGTATGAAGGAATACTGAAACTTCCGCTGGTCTCGAAACCCTTTCCATATGTACCGCCGCCGGAGACACTCGAACGTTTATTACCGATAGCGTAGACACGTTTCTGAGAGAGTTGTATTTAGAGCATTGTTTGACAGCGAAATTTAGATAGATGGGTTGGCGGGTTGGCGGGTTGGCGGGAGTTCATAGACTCGGGTCAGGAGGCTCGAAAGCTTGTCGAGTCCGCCACGTCGTCACTACGCCAGATTAATATTACTGTTCCAAATTCTGAGAAACTCGGAAATCGTTCGCATTCTTTCTATTCTACTTGCGTTGAAATGATTGTTCAAAGAGCAGGGATGCAGGAAAGGGCACTGTCGGCACGACCGGACCAAACGCAGATCGGCTTTGATGCATCTTGCGTCATCTCTTCGTCGTCGCGCACAACACCCCTGCAGAACGGTCCACGCAAGAAGGCTGCACTACAAATTCCCTCGAAAAATGCCGCTCCCATTGTGCATCGCGATACTTGGGGGTATAAAGACGTCCTCAACCGCGCATTGCCGGCTCTGGGTCACCTTCAAATTTCCGGCAAGCTCCCAACTCGGATCCCTCACTTCGATCCTTCAAGAATCCCGACCGACACCGCTAAACTGGAAGGGTGGGAAGCTGGAAGGGTGGGACAATTCACTACTATGGCCGTCTCGCCTTCGTCTTCTGACCGGTTCGCTGTCGATCAGTCCCTCTCAGTCTAACTGATGCTTACATCCACAACGCTTCACGTTCTACGGTCATTATCTACGCCTCGACGAACGGAACTGGAGCTTTAGCAGCAAGAGGCTCTAGGCAGGATTTGAGAGAGGTAATACGCTGTTGTCGTACAGATGAGATGATGGTCCAATAATGCAAGTAGGGCCGAAAGGTCGCTCGGTCGGTGATTGGGTCCGTATTAGACTCTCATGTGTACCGAAGATACTGAATACTTTGGTAACATACATATAACAGGCCTTCTCTGAATGACCGGACGGCATTAGAACGCCGATTTTCTGCCTTCCTTTCGTGTATTTCGTCGGCATCTCTCTTTTTACTACTACTGGCCCCGCGAAACCGAATGATTTCTGAAAGTTACCTCAGCCTTGATAACCCAATGGATTCTAGTCTTAACGGACGATATCTGGATCCCAGCTCGGTTTAGTTCGAGCTCCGGTAGTACTGTCTCTGGACTCGCGTTCGATCCTGGCGCACGAACAAACTGGGAGGACGGTTTGCTTGATAAAGGCAGTGAGAATAGATGGGTGCGTTGTGTCTACTCCATCTCGTCTAACGTCTCCTCTTTAACGATATTTCGAGGCTGGCAGCTCACGTCACATCTTGCCCTGAATGCCATTGGCCTCAAGTCTGGCATCACCTGTTGCCACCAGCAGAAGGCCCCCTCGGTTTAGATTGCCGTTCTCTCGGTCTCTCCTGCACCCTCCGTATCCGCCTAACCATTAGCATGTTTGCTATATTGACGATCGCACTTGGATATTCTTCGAAGGCTCCTTACCCCCCGGGATCGAGGGTTTACTTCGGACTGATCCTGTATTTTGATCATAGAGAGAGGAAATACAAAGAAGGTTTCGAATTACCGTCGAATGTCCGGCACCCAGACATATGTACAACGAAGTCTCTGACCGCAGCTCCTAGGTTTGATGTAAGAACGTACGCCTGTGTCTTGGGCTCTCGGGACCCTACAAAAGGATGACCACAATTTCGTAATTCTGTTTCAGTCTATTAACCATCGACGTTCATTGACAGCTACTGTCCCACTCCACATTTTTGAAATGTTCTCCAAGCCGCTCATACCCCGAGCTCTCGCATCTGTCCTCGCTCAAGCCAACTTATCCGTCGGGGCAAACGTACTCCCAGCGACGATCACGGCAGCACCTCAAATGTCTGCTGCCAACGTTCATCTTCATGGCAGTGGCCCCTTGGGTTCAGCGAGGTGCAGCCCTCTGCCATGTTCGAGCGGTTCGCATATGGAATTCATCCCGTTGCCCACTCCTTGAACTTCAGTGTGTCCACCATTTGTGTGGCGAATGATGCTTCGAGTACGACGACAACTCCCACGGCGACTCCTTGAAAGAATGGCAGGGTGTGAGAGAGGCTATCGTAGCTCGAATATTCCAGGATGGGTCTGAGGTTAAAGAATCTGCGTTTAATCAAGCATGTTTGTCAGTCCAGGTTGAATTTGACGTGATAAATAGGTCTTTGAACATCAACGAGTGTCTAGTGGATTGACCATGTAGCTGTCGGGTCTGAAGTAGCAAATAATGAGCTTGTTACTGAGTGATACGAGTTTTGAGAACTGGAGAATGGGATATCAGATTGAGATTCACCGAATCCGCTTGAGTTGAGTGAGTTCTCGCATCTGAGATGGATGAACCAGGTAGTAAACTCACAGTCAGAGACAAGACGCCTCTGGGTCACCTAACGTGTCTCCCTTTCTACTCAAGACGCAAGCAACTGATTCTACGCGTTTTGACCCGGAAAACGAGACTGAAGCACGGCCTTGACTCTCTTATACCTTCCCTCGTTCTCCAAACATATCATATAACCCCCGTCCAGCCTTTTGCACTCACTGCAATACCTCCTTTCCGTCTCGGTCTTCCAGGCACTGTACGTCCATCATACTGACTTCTTGCGGATTATACTAAACCAGTGCATTCAAAATATCTTGTGTTGTGATCGGTTGCGGCCATTTGAATAGTCCTTCGAAGATCCTCCTGGTTGTGATGATCACAAGATCACTTGAGAAATCCCTGAAGCCTGAGACTCTTCCAAAGACTGGTCACTCTCCCGGATTTGAGGGTTTACTTCGGTTTGATTTTGTATTTCGATTGTCAAGAGATATAAGAAGCCGTTCTCGAATCACCGTTGAATTTCCGACATCAATCTAGCCCGATTGGATTTATGTGGAAGGTTACACCTTGTCGCTCACATGGCCGACAGGATCGCACTCCAGGATTACAAAAAGGCGAATTTGCGCTCGTAAGTATTTGACCACGAACCATTGATCGAGTCCTACCACATTCTATCCCACTTCACTTGTCCAAAATGCCTTCTCTCACAAGGAACGTCCTCGTCTCTTCACTTGCTCTCGCTACGTTATCCCTCGCCACAATTGCACACCCTTCGTACGACCCGACGATCACCGCGGCACCACAAGTCCCTGCCTCCCCGAACCTTGGCAGAGGACTCCACGCCAGATGTACTGTTGCTCCGTGTCCGAGTGGTTCATCTATGGTGTTCTTCCCTCTGCCTACTTCTACGACTTCGCAATACCCCCCCGCCTCCGTGTCCGTTTGCGAGCGTAACTTGTGTGCCTACTGGGACTTCGAGTACAACAACGTCAACGTCAACCACTACTCCTTGAAAAAGAGTACGAGCGAGACTGAGTGGACGTATCAAGGGAATTCTTGGGAAAGGTGAGAACTTGTGTAGACATCGAGCGTGTTTAGAGTGACCGACGTGTCCAGGTTGACGTTCAAATGAGAAACCAGCTATAATAAACGCGATGTATGTCGGATGTTTGAACACGGTTTTCTTGTTGCTATCGTATCGGAGAGCAGTAAAGTAAAGCTCATTGAATGTTGGAAGAACGCTGGGTGAGGGTTGTACTGGGCACCCAATCGCGCAGGCAAGTGGGAGTTTCTCTATGTTAGCGTGGTACATGTACGATACTTCCGAAGGTGCTTCCAGCCCTTTGCAATTTCTTGACTTGCTCAGTTATAATATTCTACGTTTCCATCCATTGTATTTGTCGACTATCTCGAGCACTGCGCTCAATGGTTCCCTCCAATCATACAGTTGAATCGAATCTTTCCTTCAAGATATACCAAATCCGTGGCTCGTAGCAACATTCTCAGGCTATGTACACCGCACACTTGGCATCTCCAAGAGTTCACAGGCAGGGAGGGGGGNATGTGAGCCGCGTCTGATGGTGTTTAGAATCGTTCAAAGACCTAGGAGAGGTCAGGATGCATCAGTGATGAGGACAAATCAAACGCTCAGATCATGAGATGGTCAGCGTTAGGGTCCTCTGAAGGACGGTCTCGGGGCTGACTGTGGCTGAATGTTGGACGGAGTGGGGTGATTAAGCTCAATCCCAGTGCTATCTCGCTCCCTATGATCGGAGGTTTCATGCTCCGCAGCGTCAGAAGCATTCTGTAGAGGAATGGGAGCAGCACCGAGTGAGCGGAGCAGAGCCTTGATGGATGCGTCACTGGCAAGGCCTTCAAACGTCGGGTGGTCGTGCGGAGTAGACTCGGTTCTAATAGGTGTGAGGAGAGCGAGTAGAGAATGCATTTTTTCAAGTTGCTGATGTCGGCTGAAAGCCTCCGAGTCGCTCAGCGAGGAATCGAGGATAGGAGCGGTACTGGGGACGGTCGATGTCAAAGCTTCTCGCTCCGGGAGAGTGTGTGTGCCCGTCACTGGTTCCGGTCTCCCAACTAATTCCAGTATCTCTTTCAAATCTTCAATGCACATCCTTCCTTCGATTCAGGCACGTATCTCTGGGGTGGTGCTACCTCCAGTAATAATTGAGCCTCCTTGATCATAGTCGGTAGCTTGTATATCCGCTCAAACAGGATGAGGTGAAATGGCGACGTCGTCAGATCTTGCTCGGAGGTCTTCAGGGAGGCGGTAGACGAGGATAGACGGAACAGTGAGGGGGTTTCGTCCGCTTCCTTCCTCCTGTATGCTGCAAGGGTGCTGTTACAGTGTGAACCGTCATATCGATTTGTTAGCGTCTCTGGGTGCCCTTGTGGCCGAGAAGATGAGCTTCCGAGCTCTATATTGTCACAAGTTGTTTCTGGGTCTTTGCGATTGGATCAGAGAACGATGAACCTGTGAAAGGGCAACAACACGCACCATGCGGGGCAGCCTGCCTTCGCCTTCTGCCCCACCGAACGAAACACCCAAACATCGCTAGTCCGCCAAGTATACCAAATGCGATGGGGAATATAATTCGGAGGCCCTTTGGAGGGGTACGGTCTGGCCCCGATCCCATGTTTAGGTTGTGAGGCTGAAGCCGCAGATCAGTAGAATAATTTTCAAAGCGTAGGTTCTCTCAATAACTTGGTATATATGGCGGAGCCTTTGCTTTACAGTTGCCGAACCTCAACTCACGACTGCGCAGAATGTATCGCGCGAGGAGGTCGGCATCGTTTTACAGCACTCTGATGCTACTGGACGGTGTGGAATACCCAAGCGTGTGGACTTTGGTCCTTGGCTCGCTGTTTGCACTGCCTTGAGCATTCACCCAAACCATTCCGGATCACCGGCTAAGAAGGATACGTATCGATGTGGTAAATCTTCACTCAATGACATCTACTGACTTGAGTATGCGTAAACAGCAATTGGCGTAGATAAGGCCGGAGCGATCCCAACGCTTTCATCACTCAACACATGGACACGAGGACAATTCTCTAAACAGACTGCACCAACCTGATCGCAGAATTGCACCTTTGAACGTAGGCTCGTCAGACTCGTTGAACGCAGACAGACCGTAGAACACAACGTCGCCTGTTTGATTCAACACGAGAAAGGGGTCTTAAGAATACTGAGCAAAGAGGCAACGTTCACCGGGAGATGCTTCTCAGCATCGAACGGGCCCATTGACCGAATGGGCGCTTGTATTCAGCTATACGGACCCAGAACACCGGTCCTAGTACACGAGGATGACATGGAGAACTACGGATCCAGATGTATCCATACCCACCAATTGACCACGAGGGGAGCTGCTGGGGTGGCAGGCCCGATGACTCCACAGAGAGATTCATGGGCACAAGCGTTTGGGGACGTGAATTAAATAGATAGGAACGTGGCGTCTCGGACAGTACACTGATGGACAGAATTAGAAAGAACGAGGCTGAGCTAAATTGAAGGCAAAGCCAATGAGCATGTACTCGATGACTGGAATCTACGTACACCACGTCGTATGGCACGTTAGATCATGGAAAAGAGAATAAAGCACATTGTAAAAAAGGCGATGTTGAAGCGGTGAGGAACAGCCGAACGGTAAACAACTCAACAGAAGAGGAGAATATCCGCCAAAGCACCAAATAGTAGAGCCTCGGGCCNGAGACCAAGGGGGCAGTCTCGACCCTTCACGGGAAGGTTCAGCGTGAACGATTTGGGGGTAAATGGGAACGTGGTGTCCCGGAGTATGATGATATAGAAATGGGGAAGATTCAAGGCACGAGTCGCAAGGCTTCGAGAAACGAAGTCAATCGAAGCGTCAAAAGGTATTGAGTGGGTTAAACGCGCACCGTGCGGCATAGGCCAAGGGTAAGACGAGAAAAAATAGAAAAAGGGAGATGAAGGGTGACGAGAATGAATGCGGGTGCTTCGTAGTCTCGGGAAAACGGGAAGAAGGTGAGACAAGACGAAATGACCAAGTGCACGAGCTGAAGGGACAAAACGAGGAAAGAAAAGGCACCTTTAATGACGAAGGCTGCAGACACCTCGGCATTATAGGCAAATTTACATACACTCCTCATGCACCGGTGGACGTGGAGCAAACGAGGGCATGAGTGACTCTGTCATCACGATGCTTCATGCCACGCCCTCCTGCGTCTCCTGAGATCCAGGAGCAAATTTTTTGGGGGACGGGCTCGTTGTTCGCGACGGGTGGAGTTGGAGGGGCCTTGATGTCTCCCATTCCGGTAGTTGTCACCCACGCGGCTGCGCACGGAAATTGCCGGGAATCAAAAATTTCACCGGCAATGACGCGTCTTTCTTCGTCGTCGACGTCCTCGTCGTTCGATACTGTCTCTTTCGTTCTCTTGGTGCTGGTGGCTTGGGTGGTAATGGTGAGTGACCTCTAATTTCTTCTCTTGGGCGACGATTAGATATATCAGAATCGCTACGCACGTCATTCTTGTTATTTCGAGAATGTTCGATGGGTAAAATATACTACAACGGTATATGAGCCTCTTCTCTTCTTGCTCTCCATTCCGTGCTCGTTTGTCTGTATGCTGACGTAGTCCTTCTCCCTTGTTCGCGCAGATACTGGCCGATTCTGTAGCGTGTATTGCTGTTCTCAAATAATAGTTTTTTGCATCCTTTGTCCGCTTCCCCGACAGCATCAATGTCATGAACCTCTTCCGCGCCTCCGATAGGCCTGACGCCATTCCTGACATCTCATACCAACCGCAAGCCGAATACTTGATTCAACACTTTGCCTATGAGTCTACGACCCTTCTTGGGAGCGTCGTTTGCGTTCTCTTTCGACACTCTTTCTTTGTCCGTCGTCAATCCAGGCTGAGTCCTTCTCGCGGTCATCGACTGTATGCAACCCGAATTTCCTATGTTAAAGAGCCAACCAATCAACTCAGTCTTTTCGCGCTGACCCATGGTATTCCCAATGCCAATCTGGTGGAGCCTACACAACTCGCCGTAATCCCAGAACTCGTCCTACTACCGTCATCATACCTCCCACACCCACTCAGAACTCCCAGGGGACCCGTCATTGTCCTCCCTCTCGGCGACGGAATTTACAGCAACGAAGGGCGCTCTCACCGCAAGTAATCGGAGGAAGGATATTATATTATCCACGGCAGTATTGGGGCAGTGAAGGATGGTAATGCTGAAGATAGCGATGGTGGATGCGCTGATTCAAGTGTATCTCTTATTCTTCATGTTGAAAGATCACTATTTATTAAGCTCTTCATCTTGCGTCTTGTCTGACCTCGTTGCGTAGGTCGTCACCCTCACGTCAGGGTCCAACGATCGGATTGGCCGGGACCTGTCCAACGGTCCAACCCGCCTAGCACGACTCTCCCGACGCAACTAATGGTCCTCGTAGCCAGTCTCATCCCCTCTCGCTCGCTCTATCAACGTGGATCGGTACGATAAGACAGTCATTTGCCCAGCACAAGTTCGTGTCGGCGCGCATGGCGGGTTCACGAAATTCGGATCTCGCTGACCGTGTACATTCGAATGCCGGTGAAGCGGTACCTCAGGTTGGCATAGTGGCCGGATTAGGGCGAACAGGGGGGCCTGGGTGGATTGCGGGAATTCCATCTCGCGATCGATATCTCAATCTCTCGTCTCAGTATCTCAAAGGTAGTAAACTCTTTGCAGCGCTGACAGGTTCCTAAAAAGGGTGAATTTGATATCATTGCTCTACTAAGCGCTGAAGATCTTGCTGAATGATCCTTTCGGATTCAAGCAGCGGCAGACCTGGTTGACTCAGAGTCTTACGTTTCTTATCGACTGCCGCGGTATCACGGAGAGTGTCATCTCGGGAAATTCAATCGACAACGAGGGTCGAAGGTGGCTTAATCGAGTTCCAGCAACGATCTCCACCCCCAAGACGGCGCCTCATGGTGCAGAGGAATTTGAAAATCCTGTCATTCTTTGCACAGATGGTCACCTGAAGGCTCAAGAGCACCCCAAACCTTATTTAAAAGTGGGCGTGAGCCTCCGGTGGAGGGCGTTGAGCTCCAAAATCGACCATGAAAATTCTACCAAGTTCCTCTCCCTTGAACGTCGCACTAATCCCATTTTACTACGGAATCCCAACTCGGTCAAGCCAAGATCTCGAGCCCTTGCTCGCGATTGCCAGCTACCTCTGTTGCTCTTAATCCAAGCTACTGCCCTTGAAGCCTCTTTCTCAACATCCCGACAGGATTTCCGCAGCGGGCGGTTGCTCAAACACTCAGAGAAATCTTCCCAGTCTCGCCTAACGTCGCCTACCTATCTTAAGACGGTTGCTGTCCGTCTCTTTCAGTATCACCAATCGTATCCATGGCTAGCAGCGATTGCCCCATCCTACAACTCGCGACCGACACCATCACTTATATCCTGCAATACGCCGTCGTTCCAAACATCGATTTCGACCCTCAAGTGGATCTCTCTGGTCGCGTGGAGCGGGTGCATCCTCGCCTTTACTACCTCGGTCGCGTCTGTCGACTCTGGCATAATATAGCATGCCGTACTCCTTCAATGTGGCGGCACATACCAATGTACGTTGATACACCACACACCGTCGAAAGTATCTCGACCTCTCCCCTCAATATCTATCTCACCCGCTCGGCGACCCTCACAATCTGCGTCTACCTCCTCAGGAAGGAGAAGATTCCGCTTACCCTCGACCTTAATGAATTTTGGTCTGTAGAGGTTCTGTTGAGTGCTTTGGAGGGGCACCTGGAGAGGGTCGAGGTGCTGGTCGTGGAGACAAACCAAGCTTCGTCTTTACCCGACTTTCAGTTACTCCTTCTCCGCTCAGGCGATCCTCATCGACTTAGAAGGCTGAGGAATCTGGTGTTGAGATGCAACGCGGACGACTCCATCCTCCTGCCTCCATCGTCGGGCTCCCTCCTACCTTCAATCGGCCGAGTTGGAGTCAATGCAGTGTTGACGACGATTTACATCGATGGGAGGAACCTGTTAGCCATGCTTCGATCTTCCAGCTTGCAAAGTAGATCCGGAGTGGAGGACGCATTCTTTAGCATGCCGATGCTTGAGACGTTTGGCATAAACCACCTTACCTTCCGCGTCGACGGGTATTCTGACGACCTTATCCGCCACTTCTTCCTCGACGTCTTACCGTCTTTTCCACGACTCGGAACATTGGCATTGGACACCTTCGAACCTATCAATGATGGTCACCCATGGTTGCTCCAAGGGCCTAGCTTCTACGACCCACTCTCGTCGTCACCACCGTCGGGATCTCCCCAGCCTGTGACACCTCTCATCTCTGCCTCCATACCTCGCCTCATCATCAAGCGCACCAACCAGAGCTCGATCGAATTCGTTCTCAAGCAGATCACCCATCCTCGGACGCTCATCCTCATTCGCTGCTACTTCACCTCCCCATCTCCCATCCGCATCTCGAGCTATACAAGGTTGACTTTTGTGGACATGCCTACCGACTTCCACCAAATACTCCCAAAGATGATAGCTCACTGGGACGGACAGCACCTCGAGCTGGTCAACTGTCCTTGTGTAGACAACGATTTTCGGACCGGGTTGATAACAGAGTTGTCCAACGTCTGATGAGACGTCATCCAAGGTAATTCTAAAATCCTTCACACCACTACGGCTGCCGACCCATTTAACCAACTTCCTTTTTCTCAGAACCCTCAATCGTTCCAACCGTCGGCGTCAGCAACACCATTTGCCGTTTCTTGGCCCCAGAGTGTCCTCCGGGCTCCTGAGACCCCTTCTTTGAGGCGTAGAAGCGGAGACTCTCGAAAGACATTAGAGTGATTCGCTTGCACTTCCAGGCTCGACTAAATTTTGAAATTTCTTGCATCGTGCTTAGAGGTCACACTTCTTGGTAGCATACGTTCCCATACCATGTACATAATAGTCACCGCGTCAACTTCAATACGCTTTTCTTCCGATCCGCAACGTTGATACGAGCAGAATTAACGACTTCAACCGTCTGGGCCACCGCCTTACTAAGTCTTAACCACCCTCGACTGAGGGGGGCTCACGATACGCAAATTGAGGTTTGCGAAGAACTTGCAATCTCTCTTTCATGCAGAAAGGGCTAGTCGCCGACCTCCAGAGCGTTGGGAGCGTCTCAACAGGCTCGCGCCGGGTATGCGGGATCTTTGTAGGTGGCATTGTCACCTCCTCCACGAAGGTTAGTAGGTTCCGATTGTCTAAAATCCACTTTCCCTTCGAAGTCAGTCGACGTTGTTGATTCATGCAGACTCATGTGTAGGACATAGCGTGGAGCGTTTTAGAGTCCAATATCGAGTATAAATCATGTACACGTAGCTATCTCCAGGGAAGTTGTGGCTAAGACTCCAAATGCAATGCAAATTCTCATCCAGAGCGCCAGAATACTTTATGCTCTGGTGTCGCCATTCGAGAACGTGAACTTTGGGTTTTCGGTGCCAAGGTGCTTTATGGGTCGCTGGGGTATGAATCTGTGATGCAACTACCGTTGCTACCGAAGCCCTTCCTGTATGTACCGCCGCCGAAGATACTCGAACGTGTATCATTGACAATGTAGACACACTTGGTGGATTGTAGTTAGAACATTCTTTGGCAGATCTATTGAGATACATGAAGTTGGGGGGTCGTACTACAGGGTCGACTTCGGACGAGCAATTAATAATTAGGGAAACAGGTTGGGTTGCAAAGCTATTCAAGCCGTTGCTGTATCAGAACGCCGATCCATATCACCGTTCGAAACGACGTGAAACTCACCAACAATGATCAGTGTCTTCTTCAATCGAGCCGATCTTTCAAGGAGCATCAGGGAGGCAGGTATAAGAAGGGCATTGGCCCGGAACCGTCGTCTTCGATGGTAAGATGCTTGCGTGGGATCCACTGGGGCACGGATTTACGGGTCCATCCTTCGGTGGTGTGCAAGCGAGAGCAGTGAAGGGTGATAGAGTGAGTAGCAAGGAGAGCAAAAAGAACGACGCTGGGGATCGCATGGTCACGGCGGACGATTGAAGGCTTGTGAAGAGAGAGTGATTGATCTCGCAGGGGCTTGAGAGACGAGTGGGCGTTGGTATTCCACGCTTTTATGGATCGAGGGGTGGGGCTTATTGTTACTCTCTATCCGCTTTTGTTGTTCCTGAGTGGTCAATGCGTGTGTGCAGTTGAAGATGGTTATCATTTAAATTGAATATCATTTAGAAAGAGATTGTGTAAAGGCCAAATGCTTATCACTCCTGGGATCGCTACAGCGCCGGAAGGGGGTCGAGTCGTATTGTGAAGTGACGACCAGGCACCCATGGAATAAAGCCGTAACTTTGGCTATTCAATAAAGTCGTCGTTTTCAATGCCTGAAAATATCGCTCACATTGAATTTCTTCCTTAAATCGTCATCTTATTGTCCTCCGATCGCATATTGGAATGTTCGCCAATTCACGGTGTTGGGGCTTGCACGGTTGATGTGGACGTCGACGTCGTATCCGCAATGCACGTAAACGGCGGACACTGCCCTGGAGAGATTGATATGGTCGTTATGATGCTCACATGGGAGCCAGTCGGACACAGGTTGCGAGTGATCGTTGGATTGGCTGGTGGGCTACATCGTTTATCGAGATGGGATGAGGCATTCGGGGCGGGGGTGATCTCGGGATGAGGATGTGAGTGTGTGCAGTGGACAATGAGGAGCAGGGTGATGAACGGAATGCGTGACAGTAACATCCTATAGAGTCGATTGCGAGCCCACTTTGTGACTTTGGCCATGAAAGACCGATTTATACAGACCCGGGACTAATACTCCCAAGGCTCGAGCTTCTGATTTCCATCGCTTACACTCAGATAAGCTGTCAAGCGCCAGTCACAGATGTCAATGACCATCCGAGATAGAAAGGAAGTGCGGTGTGAATAGAACCTTCCTACTCATGTCAGCCCGAGGTACATCCATAGTCGAAATCTGCTTACCTAGGCCCTTTAACAAAACTACTATCCTGTCAGGTTATCCTAAATTACTTCCTATCCTAAATACCATTCATTGCGATGTTAATCCGGAAGTTCACCAGACTGAAGAGTACGAAAGTCAGTAGACGAATATGTATCTGGGTCTGGAAAAATCAAGCCGACAAATCGGCATTTCTTGGTTGGGATCGTAATCCTGATAGGTTTTAGTCCACCTGACCATTTTTTNATACTTTCCATCTTGATCGTGGAGTCTTTGAAGCGTTCGAGAGTGGACTGGGCTCGAGTGCGTTGAACGACACGCCAGTGAGTGCGGCCAGCTATCGATTCCTTCGGGCCTCTATCAAGACTATGATGACTGTCCCAGCGCGTCCTCTGCCGCACAACCTTTCCCAATAGCGTATCGATCTCGGGGCCATAGAACACATCTTAGACTCGGTACTGGTGAAACGGAGTGGAAAAGGTCTTGATATTTTTTCTGTCCTTAAAAGCCTTGACTGTTCGTGTCACCTCTTCTCTCTTCTCTTAAACGCTGTGGACCTGAGATGAGTCGTCATTGACGAACGAGGATTGGATGATTTTACACAAAGGGCTGCCCATCCCGTTTCTATGCCTCTCTTCTTACTCTCGACGCTTTATCGTCTCGGAAAGGTCGTTGATCTCATATGCACTTTGAGCTGTACGGAATGCCATTCGTGATCTGAAGGATTGATACACGCATCTACTCGGATATGACTGAGTTGAAGCCATCGTTTTTTGGAGTCGGCTCATCCCTACGTTATCATTGCGTTAATCCATTGAAGCTGAGCATATACCATAATGGCTACTACAAATCTTTGAGGGTTATGCACATTTTATTTCAGATGCTCGCAGAATGGAGGGTTACAACATTACGGCATTCTAAGTTCACCGTCGTCAGATGATTGCCTTGGCTAACGGTACGAATCTCGAAGTGGGGAGAGCTCTTGCTGAAGAATTCGATTGCCATCCTTGCTTCTTTCTTGGCTAATATATTTGTGGAAGGCTATGGGGATGTTTAAGCTCTCTTCATCATGAAAGATTCTTGCATCTATGGTAGGCTGTGCGCCGTTGAACAAGTATTTCTACAATCGTATCTTCCTTCTCACTGGCCAGTAAGCCGATTGTCTACTCCTTCTTATCCTTTCAGACTCGTATTGGTCTGCCTTCTCTGGTTCACTTAAGATATATGCCTGAATAAGCTCCTGGCTCAACAAGAAATGCTCGTCCTTGCTTTGCAACGTGCTTGAAGTTGACCTTCTTATGGCGGTGTTCCAGATGTTGTCAACATAGGATCGTCGTGATAGTACTGAAACTCATCTAGACGGCTTCTTCCTTGATGGGCCTATGCTGTGCTATTGGTCCAAAGACCTCCGTTCAAATTCCGGTGCTTTGACCCCTTTGTCGTGAACGTGGCACGCTATCACCGCTATCAATAGCCGAGTGAGAAGTATAAATGCAAGAGAGAGCCTCAAGTCGTTTACTCAGAAACGTTTGATACGTCTCCAGAAGATAGCTGGTCTATCGAATCTCTGCTCAGTTCTCCATCAAAGCGTATCCCAGAATGAAGTTCTCTATTTTCTCTCGCTTCCTCGTTTCTCTCTACCTCTTCATCTCGTTCACGCAGCTCCTTGCGGCACCTATTATAGGCTATGAGGTGAGAAAATTGTCTCTCTACATTATGTATACAATGAAGTTACGAATTGATACTTCTTTCAGCAAGGCTTGGAGGTCCGAGCTCGAAAGAAAGGGTCTCCCCCGCCCGGTTCATCTGAACCTTCTGGGCCATCACGCCCTTCCAATCCCAAACCGAAGATGGAGGCGTAAGATTCATTTTCGTCCTACATATTGAACTGGCAGTCAACTGATGCTCCCAGACAGTAACGCTGAAAAGTTCGTCGATTGGTTGGAGACCAAGGGGAAGCAATACAACACGATCTGCTTCTACAGTGGGGCAACCGGAATCACACCCGTCTGGACGAAGATGAGCACATTCCAGGTGCGATTCGGGTGCGAGTCTTTTGGAAGCCTTCTCGCCAAAGCCGGTATAAGCCAGAGCGATACTGGGCGGTGGAAGGATGCATTGGAATGGACCGCTACATCCAGGGCGTTGGCAGGTAACGCCCGGGGCAAGGTAGTGGTCATTCTGGGTCAGATCTGGAACCCTGCCGGAGTTTGGAACCTAGTTGAACTGCCCGTGTTGAAGGGTGCACAAAGCCGTGGTGTGGTCACGAGCATTGAGAAATACACGATGGCGGACGCAGATGGCAAATTGGATGGACCAGTTCTCCTCTGATCTTGTCCAGATTGGACGCTGTTAGTTAGCGATTGCAAATTTAGGCGATCAAACATTATCGGAACTTAGCGATATTTTACCATCGATAGCCTGGCTCGTTTGACAATGAGAGTCATTCCGATCGTCGCAACTTCTCCGACTTTTACTCCCCTGTCTTAGCCAATCCCCTGAGCAGTACGAGGGAAGAGAAATTTAAATGATGAGTCTCGGAGTTGTATGCGAAGGTGAAATTACCGAACAGGCGAGTCGATTTGATAGACGAGCTCTGCATTGGGCGGCCGAGGACGGAGACAGGACGATGACGGTGCGGGAGTTGTCATGTTGTGGTAGGGGATACTGGCAGAGTAGTAGCTAGGTTAGATTAGATTAGATTGTAGCTATGATCTGTATATCTAGTCGATGCCAGCGCGCCAGAATAGGGATCGGGTTCTTGCCCTCGACGCTATACGAGGTGCTCCTCACCTAGCTATCTGAGCCTACGCGGACTAGAGTGGTCTACTGGACTACTCCATTTGGTGACGAGAGTGTGATTCGAAGCACGTCTAGTGAAACTTGCCGCACTCTGCCAGCTGTCCTTCACCAGGGCTACTGTTTATCCTCGAGGCTCGAGCTGCATCACTACTGGCTACCCTGCCGAAGAAGCCCCGACCAGACATCCATAGTCTCAACCAGAAACCGAGCTCCAAGACCCTGTGCATACGTACATCCAAGAACCAGAAACCGAGAACAAGTGAACAAGAACGAACACGACTACCACGCGGACAACCAGAAGATTCGCCAACGAGAACGTGCAATTTCCCTTCCATAATTTTAACTAGAGTTGCCAGCTGCTACCCCGGCAAAACGAGCCCGTCAACGCGCCAACAGAGCTGCACGCAAAGCTGAGGATGCTACTAACACCGATGCAACTGCGACGGTTACCGAAACCTTACCTGTTGACGACTCACTCTGCGACGACACCGACCACTTGACCCCCAACTCTTCAAATATTCCGACGTTTATTTCCCCCGATAATGTCGAGCATGTCGCCACCTGGAAAGCTGCAGTAGCTGAAGCTTTCGAACGCGGTCTCAAAGCTGGTATTGAACTTGCGGAGAAGCAGATGACCGAAAGGTTCACACAACTGGAGGACAGAGAGCGGCGTAACCGACGAATCGCCCTTTCAGCGGAGGGCGTTGGGAGGGAATCAGGTGTCAATGAGGAGCGTGCACGATGGCTCGCCATTTACCCGGACACCATATTCTCCGAATTCAACGAAGAAACCTTTCCAGAAACGGTTCCCCTTGCAGCTGCTGCTCAGCCTCCCCAACCTATCACTCATGATGTCGCTACCCAAGCTACTCTTCCCATCCCGCAAATGCGACTTGTCTTATTGCCCCCCAGCTCCCCACCAACAAACAAGATGTCCACCCAGACCGATGATTTCCCCGCTGTCACCACGCATTCCGTTCCACTGAAAACCACGGCACCCATGCCAATTTCTTCCATTTCGTCACCACTACCATCACCGCTCCCTACCCAGATCTCCAAGTCGACACCTGTGATTTGTAGATGGTCCGACGAATCTGATGATCCGTACATCACCGCCGAGACGATCCAGCATGCACCAAATCTACGACCTCGCGACGTATCCGTGCTCAAATCAGGCAACAATCCTTGGAAGAGCCTTCAGTACCGCCGCGGGCGTGATAGACGACGCGGACAGCGATTCACACTGCGCCYCAGACCYCRTTTCGAYGCTTTCCGACCCACCAGACATCCACGCAGCCGATATCCCTTCTTTGACAAATTCTACCCGGGCCCACCGTGCCCTTGCATGCAGTTTTGCCATTCTCACGTACCACCTTGGACGACTCAATCATGTCGGACACGATTTTCGTGACGCAACGAGGGCGTTGCTACTCCGGGGGTGGGTACATGTGGTAGGGGATCCTGGCAGAGTGGTAGGTAGGTTAGATTAGATTAGATCGCGGGTGTGATCCGTATATTTAGTCGATGCCAGCGTGCCAGAATAGAGCATCCGATCCTTGCCCTCGACGCTATACGAGGTGCTCCTCACCTAGCTATCTGAGCCTGCGCCGACTCGAGTGGTCTCTGGACTACTCCACCGTCCGTTGTATATGCCCCGTCTTCTTATCTGGATACAAACACATGAAGTCCTGGCATACAACTTGATTAGGTCGCTTTGTCTACCATAAACTTGTAGCCATCAACTCCCCCGGTCCGCCTTCTTCCCTTCTCCTACACTCGCACTCCCTCTTCTAAGCCTTCCTCCTCCCGCTCCCGAGCTCTCCGCCGCCGCCGCCGCCGCCGCTGTCGCCGAAGCGTCGACCAGCCTCCTGATCAACCTCCCTTGCACCTCGACGAGCCTCGTTGAATTGTATATCTGCTTACTAAACTCCGTCTGGTCTTAGCCAACTTGAAATTACTGTGGTCCCTCATAGGCCTTTGGGTGGATGTCGACCAGCTTATATGGGCTGGGTCGTGGTGAGAGTCGCGGGGGGAGAGGATGGTGGTGGTTCGCCTCCGCCTATGCCCATCTTTTGTGGGTGGGCTTACTTGCCTTTTTGTCCTGTCGATCACAAGCGGGTGGCGGCAATCAAACCTTTCACGTAATCAATACCTTTTGATTGAAGGCGACGCCCGACCCAATCTATGTCTTTGCGTTTAACACTCGAACCACCACTACCCCTATCCTGAAACAGCAGTCACCATGATGCAAGAGGAAGATCTACAAAGGGCAATATTGCTCAAGCTCAGCCTTACGTCTGCGTTTCAAAGTACGTCGTCGGCCGTTGGCCAACTCGCCCTTCCCTCTTCAACTTAAACTGCCTCTTTCAGCACAGGATGAACGTCGCCAGGCTTTATTGCCTGATCTAGTGCGCGCAGAGAAGGATGTAAATGGCGAGTTCCAGCCAGCTGGTGGTGACGGAGCCCAGGATGGTCAGTCTCTTCATTGTTTTAGCGAATGGGCAACTTTAACTCCAGTCTCTGGATTTTGCAGGTGAGAACGTCCCCGGATTGGTGGGGCCTTTCCGAGCGCAAATTAAGCAATCTTTGCATGATCTAGGGGCACCTCAGGCCGATCTGATACCAAAGGTGGATGCACTGGTTGGGTTGCCAGCTAGGGCAGATGAACTGTTGGGAGGGCTTAATGGACTGGCGGGAAGTGTTGACAACCTGGAAAGAAGTGCCGACAACCTGGAGAGAAGTTTTAACAACCTGGAGAGAAGTGTTGAAAACCTGGCGGGAAGGATTAATGTCCTGGAGGGTCGTGTGGAGGAGCTTTTGGTGGTGGCGAATACAACATTACGGGTGGTTCAAGGCATGAATCGAGTTCTGCCCGAGGTATCTCGCAATGCCGCACGGGTATATGTGCTCCCTGCTCATATATAAACTGTCACCCTCACCGCACAAACCCATTCAGGCCATCAACTTCCGGGCGTTTGACGGCGCGCATATCCCCTTTATCCCTGTTCCATTCCTTGATGGTACCAATCCTGCTAGTCGTGTAGGTTTCTTGCACGTTTCAGCTGTTCTAATGTTCACTAAACCGAATCATTGTTGTAGAACTTACCTGTACTGACTAGCAACGCCGTAGTTCGACAGCTAACTGCTGAGCAACTGCAGGTATATGCGACCTACTATGGCATGATCGCAGCAGACCCTAGCGATGACGAACGTCAGCGTTTCATAATCCGCGCCATTGGGGGCGTTGTTAATTGAGCCATTGTAGTAATGTGATTGTAATAGAAGTAGCCCCAATCCGAATGCCTTGTTTGTTCTGCTGCATCGCTGCATCGGAAAACAAATTATTCAAATGTTCATTAGTTACAGTCCTACAAATTCCTGAATGGGCTGACATGCTGGATTAATATGTACCCGCGCCAGACACGACGCTGTCTCGGCCGAGTATGCCTGGGTTCAGAATGCCGGTCTCCGTTGTTGCAATCCTAGCAGCGGTGGTGGATGGAAAATCAGGAACAATGCAAAGAATAAGTATGATCAAGGCAATAGCTACCTGGGAGACCGTAAGAACTTGCAAACGCGAGTCTACCACAGCTACGAACGAGTCCCTGCCATACGAAACCCCTGTCCAAGATGTAGACATATATCTCTAGCGGGAAGAATACGGTTCCAGGAGTCATCTTCACGCCCAGATACCCCCCGAATTCGACTTGTTTACAAATGGGTCGCAAGAGTGCAGCCACTTGAAGTAGTTAGCGTTGTGCACATCCTAGTGTCTGAAGTGTGTCAAGTAGTCATAGAACCTGTCACAGTTGGCATATTTTACGCGCTAGGATGAATAACACCTTCTGTAGAGCTCGATCCACCCATTACCGAGCGCTATCGACATTGATCCAGACACCATCGTGTGCATCGCCCGGCGTAACTCCGAGGCATCTTGACTCTATTCAACGTAAACGCATTTAGTCGTCTCAGCACTCAGCCTTGATAAGCGTGGAGAACCTGATGTTGCCGAGGCATTTTGTCGAGGGTACTTAGGGGGGTTGGTTGGGGGCCAAGACCAAGTTCCATGTGAAGTTCACTGTGACGGACGCTGTTGTTTGGCGTGGGTTGCCGTGTCCTGCCGACTGATGGCGAACCTCCCAGCTCCGGGCATATTCCTGAGTTCCATCATGCCACCGGCTTCCTTCCGTCCTTCGGCTCTTTCCGTTAGTGGTGCGCCTTTCCTAGCTCCGCTCCAATTTGACTTTGAGAGGCCCTTGCAGTACACGGTAGTACGAGTCTTTACAATTATTGATGCAACGGAATGTTAGTTGGCCTTTGCAAAAAATGCCTGGCACCTGTTCCCAAAGCCATAGGCACTCCCAGCCAAAAGGGATGAGGGAGAATAGACACTCACTCTGCCCGTCAAAATGCCTCGGCACCTGCCGTGCGCAGCATCGGCCACTGCCAGGCCTGTTATCCTGCATGTTCAATCGTCAAGGAATGGTGCCTTGGTTCATTTGCTCAACCACTTTCGACTCGATCACATCGACCAGAGTTCCTGTCTCATAATGGAGCTCGAATTCTACCTTTCTGAGCTCCACACGAAATTGGGGCAGGAGATTGGCGTGTGTGGGCCTGTGTGGAAAGCGTAGATGGGACTTGAAGTCTGACACCGTTTTTCAGGCATTGAGGGGCCTTCAACGCGACCACGAGGTAAGCTTCAATCAATTGATTGAATTTGCTATTTCAGCGTCAAGTTTCTGGATTGCTCCCATATTTCCGTCATACAGTATATGGCCATTTGTCCAATCCCTGCTACAGTATCCTCGTTCCTTGGGCCACAGTCGCTCCTCAGGACAGAGCACAATCTCTCACTCAGGGACGGCCCTGTTGGCATAGAATGTAGTAAATGTATGTATGTATGTTACATCTAGCTACCGTGAGTTCCTTCTCGCTGTGAAACTCCTTTCTATTTCTGGATGAGAGGAGCGCAACTTAGCTGCTGCTTCCACAGAAGCCGAGGCTGCGATATCCTTAGTATTAACACGCGCAAATACGCATGTCGACTTCCGTGACGTTGGGACGTGGTCTGGCCGACGAGCTCAAGAGCGCGGACACCTCCCATGTGTTACCTGGCTAAAGTCTGGTACGGGCGATGCTAGGTAAATTTACTGTATGGGATGGGCAGCACTATGATTACCATGTGTATATTGGATCGTGGTGCTTGGTTATATCGACCATTTCACCGTGTATCGACCGTACACGAGGCAGTAGGGTGTCCAGGTTCGCCCGGATGGGCCATTGTATTTTATAGCTCTTTATTTTACTGTACCCAAAGCGAACTTTATCGACGATGATATGGCCTGGTTAGAGTTGTACACCAACTCGAGAAGGAAGTACAGAATGCGATGATTCGCGGGAAGGAGGTGACCCGAGCGTTCGGTAGTCTGTGGTTCTAACTTCTGTCCATGATATGGTCTCGGCCTCCGATTGGCCACGTTTGCCTTTCCTTGTTTTCTCTATGATATCGGGAAGTCTAGTTCTTGAGTTGAGCTTCTCGTCTTCGGTTGTGGTCGTGAACTCTAAGCGCCGGACAAGCGCCGAAGGTCCGAGTGTCCCAAGGATATCAGGTCGGGCTAATATCGTGTCTCTAGACCTTTTTCATGAACATTCAAGAAGAATATTGACACGCAGCCTCTCCTGTAACGAGTTCGTGAATGTGAACCGTGGTTAAACATGGGCGCTGAAGCCCGTATAAGGTTCAAAGGTCAGTCGACCCCCATAGAACCATGGAATCCCGAAAAGTTTTCTCCGATTTTGATTTCGATGAAGAACCGCGATCTTCACGATATTCACGTAAATGAACCCAGACGAGAGGATGATGAGATACCGACAAGTTTCCGTGTTCACTTTGCAATGATCCTTCCGAAGTCTACATCTCGACAACACTACTTCTTTCGAACGTGTTGTGCCATTCAAGTTGAGTAATTTAGGGTGCTGAAGGCTAAAGGAGACCGCCAGCCTGAGTGAGCTGCTTGGATCTGCAGGGCGTGGTACCTACTAGGACATTCGGCTCTGTTGGTGCATGTGAAAGCTGCTCTATCTTAAGAGGCATCAAGTGTAAGAGCGACTCGGACCTGACCGAATGGGTCTTGCCGCCTGCCTTTTTCGATCTGATGTTAATAGCTGCCGACTTTTAATATTCTCTTGGTAGTAGGGGACTGGCTCGATTGGCCATTTAGCCAGCTTTCAAGTGGCTCAAATTCTTGAGAACGAAGAAGGATAACCGGTCGCATCCCAGTGCGTCGATTTAGTAGCTCAAAGCTTCGACAACAGTCTCATCCATATTTTATATCTTATTTCGACTATAACGAGCTTTCCGAATCCTTTACAAAAAGCCAACAAGTACCAATCACTGCGAGTCCATATTTGTACATTCGTAGCGGCCAAATGATCTTCATCCATTTCCGACCCTTTCGGTTAAGTGAAAGGCACAATGATCGACCTAGTTCCGGGGGTGTAGCAGAACCCGCCGTCCAACCTGGTTCCACAGCTGGAGTACTGGTTGCACGTGCCGCCGCATCCATCACGGTCGCAAAATCCGACATTGGTCGTCGCGAACAGGCAGTTGGTTCCCGCAGCATCGAGGCACCTGGAATTACCGTTATAAACGGTGCAAGCTCCACCGCACAAGTTGTGCGAGCGTATATTGCAGTAGACGACTCGTGTGTCCAGAGTCGCACGGCCGGCGAGAGGGCTGGTAGTATTGACGTCGTTGATGAAGGTCAAATTGGCATCGGTAGTGGCGAGCCAGTGGTCGAGCTGGGCGTTAGCAACTACGTTTGCCGCAACCTGCGAGAAAATTTGGCGGTGAGCTCAACGACGTGATGACATCCACAAGCGAGAAAATTCTTACGGGGGTGGGGCTAGCGACAGCGCTGGTCACAAAGAGGGCCACAGTGGCGATCTGGACGATGGTTGCTTTGAGAGTGAACTGCATTGCTGCTGATACTGAGGAGAGTAGACTACTCTGAGCTCAGACTTTATACCTTTTTACCTCTGGTTCTTTGGGTCGGAAGTTCGGGATTTGGTTAATGTTCAGATTTCGTTAGATAAAATATCTTGCGGCGGTTCCAGAGGTCCAAAAAGAAGGTCTGGCACCCCGTAATACAATATTCTTCAAATTTTTCATGTGCTGTATATCTTGGGATCATCCCGTCGTTGGCCACCACTCTTCTCCCGCTAACCGGCTAAATTGAGTATCACAAATTGCTTAAGCTTTCCTCCAGAAGTCATCAGACGGTGCGTACCCAGCAGCCGCCTCCATTCTTCTTCAAATTCAACTCATTAAAATAGCAGTAGAGATTTTAAAAGGAGTACCCTTCCTGGTTGGGAGCGCAATGGCCAGTCCCTACAGGCGAGACCGTAACTGATCATGGCTGAGAAGACTGATGCCAATGCTAGCATTGACCGAGCCAATGGTTTCGATTACTCATTCTCCTTGTACATCGCAATCAAGAAGTTGTGCGACCTCCAGTAAGTGTCATTTGACTTGCTGCGACCATGCAAGAAGCATTATTATGCACAGATTTCAGCATTTTCATGATCGACCATTGATGGCTAGGTGCCTCTCGAAGCGCAGTCGCAACGGCATATATCGTTTTAGAACTCTTTTTTACAAACGCGGTGATGTTCCTGAGGACATTGAAAGGCCTCTACAAAGTTTGATCCAAATGTATCAAAGAAGATGTGTATAAATGGCCTCTTTGTCAACCATCGTCAAGCCCCACCCTGATTTTTTGTGGACACCAAAGCCACCTTAGTAGAAGGCTGGCTTTGTGGTCAATACGACATGCCTTCGTAAGAAAACAAGGAGGCGTGGAGCGCCGACCACTCGGAAAGCTCACTCCAACGTGACGCCTGTTAATGGGAATGGGAAATGCTGCTTCGAAAGTGAGCTTGACTTCTCCCTCAAGGTCCATTGTTTGGGCCGTGGCTCTTGAAAATTTCGTTCAAAAGAGACCATAGCCACTGGCAAGGCTGAAGCACCCAGATAAGATGAGCTAACACTGCGAGCGAGGTTGGAGCCCCGGGCCCCAGCTGTCGCCCGTCGTCACTCGTCACAATCGCATATTACCGAGGCATTTTAACCCGAGGGTACTAAAGACCTCCTTGAAAAAGCGCCAAGACCATGCACACGGCATCTGCAGCTTCATCCGGCCGGCTTTTTGCGATCATTCATTCCCGCCCATGATAATGAGGATTGACAAATCTGTTCGCTGTACTACGTTTGGCATATTTATTTACACCCATGGTTCATATACCCCACGAGCGATAATTTGGGTGTTTGAGCATTTCTGTGGTACGAAAGTTATGCTCTCCTACAAAGTACGGGTATTATCACAGAGCAATGGACACGAGATCGAATTCACAAGAATGTCATCCTCGCTAGACACAGGTGCTCTTTGTATATGCCTCCCAGTCGAGTTGTGAGGCGACAGAGACGCTCCCACCCGACCTAGCACATTCCCTTACCTGGTCGATGGCCTCAAGGGCATTATCGCAAATGCTCTATGATGCGCCTGGCAGGAAATTTTGCTCATCAGAAAGGCGAGATCTATGAGTGGGGGTTCTGTCGGTTGGGTTGAAGCTAGTGAGTCGAGTCGAGTCGTGCTCCGTCATCTCACACCGGCATTTTTCCTCTCTCCTTCTGTGTAATATTCTTTTTCGCAATGTTCATCCAGAATACTTCAGCTGACGGCTCTTGTAACAATGCAGTTGACCACGTCAACTCGCTCGCTCGACAACCTCCCACCTCTCGAGACTCCCATGACCGAAGGCATACCAGACTTTGATAGGAGCGAGATCATGAAGATGAGCTATAACAATGATAAGTCGAAAAGGGTTTTGGGAATGGAGTATGTGGAGTATGAGAAGACGGTTAGGGATACGTTGAAGGACTTTTCGGAGCGCGGGTTGTAGGTTAAGTTAGGTTTACGTTAGCTTTACTGTGTCGTAGTCAGTGTGCACCACATTTTGTTATGAACTTGTTCTGTTTTCTTCGACACTGTCGACCAACTTCATTGCAAGACTTGTGAAGCCTTTTCTGCAAGAAACGGAGGATGGATTCAAGTACCGGAAGCGAAAGGGGAGATGACTGGGGCTAGAGTGTAAAGTTTCGTTCGCAAGGGGTGCTGGATGGGTGACCTGCGAGAGAGGGATTGGAGGCGTCTTGGATTCATGTACTCGGCTGAGCGGCTCTATTATACAAAAGCCTGAGCACCTTCGGTATTATTATGATCATATGCAGCCTGCAGGGTCATGTCATCGATGCTGATTAAACGATGAACTTCCAAAAATCGAGAGCTCAGTGGGTGTACTAGTACATGATGTCAATGCCGGTCGGACGCGTAAGTACCGAGTAGGTTTCACGGCAATCTGGGAGGGTATATAAATAAATCTGCATCTCATCTTCAGTCTCCCCATCACCACTTCAGGGTAATCTATCCCTTTCTACTTCTCTTCTTCTACTCTTATTTGTCTATCTACGTACAAATTATGCCAGCCATTATCTCCGCCTCACAAACTCCACCGCCAAAGGTTCTTGTAACAGGCGGAACGGGGTACATAGGGCCCTGGGTTATCAAGTACCTTTTGGAGGATGGATTTAGAGTTCGGGCTGTGGTTAGGGATGAGACGAGTTGGAAGACGGTGAAGCTGAAAGAGCTCTTTGCATCATATCTCGGTGATACAGGAAGACTGGAGTTTTACGTTGTTGAGGATTTCTTGAAGGTACGTATTCCAATCACTATGCTCTCTGCTTATGATCGGGAGGGCCAACGTGAATGATGAGACAGGAGGATGCATTCGGCGAAGCGGTGAAAGGTGTAGACGCTGTGGTACACTTGGCGTCGCCTCTTCAGGTTGGGAGTACTGCCATTGGGCCGGAAGGTGGGGGTGTTGATGCTGATGGTGTGTGCTGCATAGCTCGTCTTCCGAGTTCGCTCACCGAGTTCATTTGTAGAATACATAAAGCCAGCGCGAGACGGTACCCTCGGCCTCCTCAAATCCTCTACCTCTTCCCCCGATTCTACTGTCAAACGGGTAGTATACACCTCTTCCACGAGCGCGATTTCCAGGTACCCACTCACCTCCCCCCACACGGTGTTTACGGAAGAAGATTGGGGCCGCGACCCTGATATTCTTGAAGAACAGGGAAACAAAGCGAGTGACTTTGTGAAGTATAGGGCGTCGAAGACGTTGGCTGAACGGGCCGCATGGGAGTATCATCGTGAGAGCAACAAGAAGGATGAGAAGGAGGGAGGGGGTTGGGATTTGGTGGTGTTGAACCCTCCTTTCGTTTTGGGGGTGCGTTGTCACTTCTATTCCAAGTTTTTCCGTGTTCCATTGGCTGATTGGCCTAAATATGATCTACGAATGGGTCGTTGATGAACGCAAACGAATAGCCCAATCTCATATCCGCACTCCCAATCTCAGCTGGCGTCCAATGGTGGTTTAGCGTCGTCATCAAGGACAGCTCGTCCGACCCTTCCTTCCCTACTACACTGAGAGGCTCGTGCCCGTATGTAGACGTGCGAGATGCAGCGAGAGCGCATGTGGAAGCGTTGAAGAGGCCAGAAGCGGGTGGGGAGAGGGTTATCGTAAGTGGGGGGNTCGGTTGGGTGGGTGGAAGCTAGTGAATCTCTCATTTCTCACCATCAGCGCTCTAAATCTGACCCGTGCGCTTACTGCAGTTGAACATGCCAACTCCCTCGACAACCTCCCACCTCTCAAGGCTTCCATCACCAAAGAGATACCGGACTTTGATAGGAGCGAGGTCACGATGATGAGCTATAACAACGAAAAGTCGAAGAGGGTCCTTGGGATGGAATATATGGAGTATGAGAAGACGGTGAGGGACATGTTGGCGGATCTTTCGGAAAAGGGATTGTAGATTACGTTTCTACTCTTAGCTCAGTAGTACACGAATTTCGGGACCGAGGCATGCTGTCGCGACGCGTCGCGTCCCCATTCAATTAAGGTCACGGTGGCACGTGCGGTTCGTCTGACTCATCTGTGTCGCGTTTATGTTCTCTTTGACACCAGCCTCATTGCAAGACCCTTATCCTTTCTTTCATTCTCACTCTCACTATTTCTACTTCTACCTACCTACCTGGCGCCCTCGCCGCCTCTATACAGCCATCTAGTGCTGCTACACTTAGATACGATTGGAATCATCAAAGGGATTGATCAGCTATGAGTGGATCGGGTAAAAGCCCGACATGGCCCAAGATCTGCGGTGTGTTCATTTCCTTTGATGCCTGCCACACTCATCGTCCTTGACTGACATGGTGTACTCGAATCAGGCTATGAGCTGACGGAGGAGATCGGTGGCGGAGGCTTCTCAACGTGTGTATCAATCATCCTTTGTCTCTCGTTGCCCACCCCCTACCTTCCTTTCATCATCGCCATCTCCCGGAACATAATCTAACCCAGTCACCCCCAGCGTCTACCGCGCAACGAACTTCAAAGAGCACCGCGTCGCCGCCTGCAAGGTCATAACCATATCCGACAAGACCTCTGAGAAAGAACGAAAGAATGTCGAAAAGGAGATGCGTGTGCACTCTGCCTTGAAACACAAAAACGTGCTCGAGTTTCTGAACGCGATCATTGTGGAGCTGAAGCATCGGCATACTTATCATCCAGGAATCTACATACTGTTAGAGTTGGCGGCTGGAGGAGACTTGTTTGATAAGATTGGTGCGTTCGCGGGCGCTCTACATCTGGGATGGATTTCGACTGACGATGGGACGCTGCAGCTCCTGATAAAGGCGTCTCGGACGATCTCGCGCACTACTACTTCCAACAAGTCATAGATGGAATGGTATGTCTCTTCCCTGCATCTCCCTTTCTTTGATCCCACTCCCTGACTTATCTACATCTAGCAATACATTCACTCCCAGGGTGTCTGCCACCGCGACCTCAAACCTGAAAACCTTCTCCTTGACGCCGCCGGCACACTCAAAATCTCCGATTTCGGCCTCTCCGCCGTATACAAACTCAAAGATACAGGTCGGACACGGATGCTGACAGAGAGGTGTGGCAGCTTGCCGTACGTAGCGCCCGAGTTGGCGAACGAGCAGCCATATAATGCGGAACCCGTGGATGTGTGGGGCTGTGGGGTTATTTTGTTTACTTTGTTAGTTGGGAGTGCGTGTTTTCCTTTCTTGTTCCTTCGCTTTGTTCTCGAGGTTATGAGTGGTTTACTGACGATGGACGAACAAATGGCAGATACGCCATGGGACGAACCGACTATTCGGAGTCCCGAGTTCGTGGCGTATGTCAATGGCACGATCTTCAAGGAGGATCCCTGGAGGAGGATCGGAGAGCAGGCCTTGGGTACGATTTTTTCTTTCTAACCATTACGGGTGTTTCAGAGTACTGATGCATGTTTTTTACTTGTTCTAGCACTTCTAAGAGGCATGTTAACTGTTAACCCGCAGGATCGGTTTTCGCTCGCCGATATAAGCGCACACGGGTGGTGTATAAGGTGGGTTGGGTTTACTCCCTCCCTCTTTCCTTCCTCGTTCTTTTATCCTCTCTTTCTTTCTTTCTTTGGGTCGTTCTCTATCTGCCGGTTCTGCGTCATCTCTCCTGCCTACGATCCTCTTCTCTTATCGCAGCGCTTTTTCTAATCCACAGCTCCGCTTCTGAACGTTCATTCAATGAATGAACCAAGGGCCGCTGGGTTTAGAAGGGCTGACTGCTGATGAGCGAGGAGCGATCTGGGTTGGTGGATTAGCGAGCTGTTTGAGAACTTGAAGCTCTTGATAATACTTCCCGTCTTACACCCTTTCATGAGCCCTACTTTCGAACCCACTCATAGCGCGCGCAGATGGACTGACGCGCCTACTTTTATTTCGACAGGCTCAGTCAGCTACATGGAACAAGTCCCGGCGATCTCGCCGAGAAGTTGACTGAGAATTTGAGGGCGAGTGGGGATTTGGATTTGGCGTCGCCTAGTTTTGAGGATCGGATGTACGTGTCGCCTTTATCTCTTTCGTTTTCCGTGTTTGCGKTTTTTNGGTTTCTGTTTCTGTTCTTCGTTTCGTTCGGACTCGGACGCTGCTGCCGTTAAATTTGGTTTGGCCTACTTTCGTTCGTTCTCTATCGTGCTCTCGTTTGGCTTGGGACTCGGGTCTCGCCGTTCCCCGCCTTCGTGAATGGACTAGACGAATGAGTGAGCCGGTCGCTCACTCATTCATTTGTCATCGTTAAGGCCACATTGATTTTCTCTCTCGTTTATTGTTATCCAATTCCTCCTACTTCTTCTACTGAGTCGTATTCTGTTCACTGACTGTCTATCTTCCGCTCTCTCCCCCTTCTTCCCTTTCCTTTGTGCTTGAACATATTGAACGAACGTATCCAACGATCGTTTATCAAACAAAACGTTTATGTGGATGAATGTGCGAATAAACAGGGACACTGACCAAGACGAAGACGGGGATCAACCGATGATGACTGCGGGTGGTACATACCAAAAGTCGCAGTTCACGCAGAGTTTGATGTTATTCGTGCGTATCTCTGATCATCCTTCAATATACTTGTGTGGGAGGTTCGAAGCTGACTTGCGTGATTTCATCTGTTCTCTTCGCTTCTCCCCCCTTCCCCCCTCTTCTCTTCTCGCTTCATCTATCTACCCATTTACACCCTCCGCGACCTATCCCCGTCTCACACTTCGTCGTCTCGTACCAATCGATCTGCGATATCGATATCACATTTCCTATACCCAACTTGGCGCCCTTCTTGTAATTCAATTCCATGGCTGGATGGTGCGACCTGACAGTCCCAAACTCAATCAGGCTCCCGGTACTGCCCACACCTCACCCGCTTCTACGCACGCAACAAACCGAGCGATCTCATCGAGATCGTGCAGAGTGCGTTGGAGGGACTCGGGGTCAAGTGTAAGAGGGCGCCGGACCGAGTTCACCCGAGTTCGTCAAGCAATGTATCCAACGCCTCGTTCTCATCTACCACGTCGACTGCGTCCACGGCTACCATCGACCTGGTAGCAGGAACCGGTCGGACTCTGGGGACGAGGATGGGGACGAGGATATGGACGCTGACGACGATGAAGAGGACGAAGAGGAGACTCAAACACCTTATAATCAACAGATCTCACCGAAAGCCACACTGAGACTACGAATAGGCGGATACGACAAACGGAAAGAGAAGTTCAAGGGGTGGGTCGAGTTTGAGCCCTTTGCGAAGTCGCACCTCGGTATAGAGGAAGGCAGTTTCGTGGTTATGAAGAGGGATGAGGGCAGTCCAATTTCGTGGAGGCAGCTCTGGAAGGGGTTGATCTTGAGCGAGACGGTCAAGCCTTGGGTTTTGATGAAGCCGAACTCGAAATATCGGTGATGAGCGCAGGGTCGAGGCGTACTAGTATGGTGTGGCGGGCGCGAGAGGAAAACCACTAGGCGGATTACGGATTTAAGCGTATTCCCTTTCCTTCTCTATCTTTTTCCTTTCCTTCGGTTGACTTTGTATCATTAACTCTTCCTCACATTTCACCTGTACATGACTCCACGTTTCAAGGATCCTTTTCTATTGACCCTTTCTTATACATGCTATACCAGACTTTGGCTTACCTTACTGCACATAACGCTACCATTAGATGATCATAACGATCGCTCGCTTGCTTACTTGGATTGTACATTATATACAGACATCATATATCAATCAATTGGTTACACCCTTCTCATGTACAGGTCAGGTACTGCGAGGCGTCTGGAGTGTCCGTGGTATAGGGACCCGTGTACGTGAATTGTCCTGTAGGATAGGATGGAAGAAACAATCGTACACTTAATCTGTAGTCTACTGGTCACACTACTGGTCACACTAGCTATAGACTAATCCATTGATCCACCGAGAACATGAGGAGATTAGTGGCAGATACAGGATGTCTATATGAAGGGGTTCGAGACGTCCGACCACCCGGGTATTAAGGTGGCGCGCTTGGCCCGTGGCAATTCCTCTTCGTCCTCACGAGGCCGCTTCAAACGGTTTCCTCCAGCCGTAGGAGGAGGATAAGGAGGGGAAGCATCACCATCATCCTCGGCAGTAGCAGGAGGAGGAAGGGAGGCAGGGGAAGGGGCATTACCGTCCTCGTCAGCGTCAGCAGCAGCCTCGACCCTCTCCAACGCCGCAATACCCTCATCGAACGCCCTAAGGATACATTTATAATGTTTTTCATAGCTCAACCTCAACTCTTTCAAAATCTCCTCTCTAGTATTCACCGGTGCCTCTTCAATGAGACGCATCTTGCACTTGATCACAACCTTTGCCATGTAAGCTTTGAAACCTCCCAAGACGTCTAAACACTCTTTGGGCCACCTGGCTTCTACATCCTTGGGTGTGGAGCCCTGAGGCTCTGCTAGGAATTTTCGTTTCAACTTTGCCACGATTTTTGGGTTGTCCTGGTATTTGTCCCAAAGCCTGAGCGGATCCAGTTGAGCCAGAGGGTGGAACTCGCCAGAGCTGTCATACTCATGGATGATGTGTGTGTAGACGTATAGGAAGGACTCGAGGTCGTCGAGGTTGTCGTGCACGAGTGCCATCTCGCCCAGCTCGCGGCTGAGAAGGACCATTACGGATTGGAATTTGGGGTGGCCCTGTAAATAGAAAAGGTTGTATGTGAGGAAAACTTGATTTTCGTGGAAGAGAAACGGGCTACTTACGATTGTCCAATCCGTTTGAGCATTGGACGTGGCATTTGGATCGTAGGAGGTAGCCATATCGAAGTCGATGAGGATACCGCGATTGCCTGGCTCAGCTCCTGGCCTTCCTTGTAGGATGTTTGGAAGTGAGACGTCTCGGTGTAAACTCCCTGCTCTCAACATTTCACGATGACCTATCACACGACGATGGTGAGAACTACGAGAGTAGCGTGAAAGAAAAGTCAAAAGACGTACCGGCGATGGCGTCGCGAAAGATACACAGAACTTGCTTCGCGTCAGTAAACTTGAAGAGTGGGAGACTGTAAGACTCTGTCACGACACGAATAGAAGTGTGGTTATCCAGATGCTCCGGGGCAATGTCTCCTTCCTTGAAACCACGCAACTCCCTAGTGGTCCTACGATTGTCCTCACAGGAAATCATCTGTACGACACCCGGAACACCGAGAGCCCTTTTGAGGTGGACGTACTCAGAGGTCCGGTGGTCGCACCTCCAAGAGTCTTTGACGAAAAGTGCTTTGCCTGTCTCATCATCAATAACCGACCAGCACTTGGTGCCACGACCATGAAAATAACTGCGACAGAAGACGGGCTCGACATTGCGTAACGGATACACTTTCTCAGTGTTGCCGTCCTCTCCACGGGCCGTCAAAGTCCCACTGACTTTTCGCCCGTCCTCGATCGTCCATTGGACGCTGGTATCCAGACCAAGATCAGACTCGTTGGGAGAGCTGAGGCCGACGACGATTCTGACGAAAGTGTGAGGCTCTTCATGAAAGTTGATAGGCGGTGTGCATTGAAGGCCACTGCTGTCGAAATGGAAGAGGCGAAGGTGCTGCTCAGTCAAGAAGAGCATGCGGACGAATTCTCGATTCGGTTGCTGTCCAAATATTTGTCTATTGACGGAGTCTATTAGTGGTTTGAAGACAAAGGTCAATGGCTAAACCCACCTGGCATAAGTTCCGACTCGAATAGCTTGCTCCAAAGCGGGTAATTCGCTACCCTCCACCTGGATCTCAATGCAGGCCGCAACATTGGAAAAGCCCAAATTTGCAAGTATATCACCCGTCTCGGTTTGTGGAAGCTGGAAGGAAGGGCCTTCAGCCTTGATCACGATGCTAGGTCGCGAACTATGATTGGGGTATCTCCGCTCTATGTGTGGGAGATCTGTAGCGTGAGTGTCTACAACTCGACGCGTCCCTTCCGCCGTCGCATCGCGCCAAAAGTGCTTTACGATGGACGAGACAATTTTAAAGAATGGGGCGCAGGGATTACTGTCAAATAGCTTGGTGAAGCTTTGAGGAAGTTTCCAACGACGCTGCGTTATGTCGTACAACCGCGACTTCTTCAAGAAACTGTCGATAGCGGAATCGGATGCGAGGTCGTGATACAGAGAGCGAGCGAAAGTGTTGTCCTCAAGCTGATATGCTCCCTCAAGCTCTATAATTATCAACTCCCTTTGTTCTTTCATGATCTGGTTGGCTGGCTGGGAGGCGGTTCCTGCCCGCTCAGTGGATCGACGAGTGCGCATTGTCTGCCTTTCAGGTTAAATGAATTAGACCAGGGCTCAATCCAAGCGAAATAATTTAACATACCAAGCTCAAATAACAATTGAATTGGATGAATAACGGAGACACTGTGGTAGTAAAGGGCGAACAAGCGTGCTGTGGCCAATGCAGGTCGAACAACGTAAACGTGATCACAAAGTTCACATTCACACTCCGCTAAGCGAGCATCCTAATTTGGGCCTCAATGGAATAGCCGCCGAAGGGCGTTGAATGAACGGAAACTTCGAGGGTAGTGCGATCATTAGTCGCTAGTCGTGGTTGAACAGATGTAGAAGGCAAATAAGTGGGCAATTACGCTTACCCTGTTATCCGCCCGCCCAGCACGAAGCGAATTTCCAAGAGAATAGCAGTAGTTAGAGATAGGTAAATTGACAAGGCGTTACATGCATAGTGCTGAATGCGAGTAGCTGTAACTTGACAGCGTGCTCTCACAAGTCAACCTTCAAAGAGGAACTGTCACCTTTCTCGACGACGACATTAACTTTTTATGCCCTCCTTCCTTCTGCAATGGCGCTGACATGCTCAATACCGTTTTGTCAGCGTAATCGAAAGCATCGGGTCCGAGGCAGTCCTCCTGATGGAATGTGGCGTTAGCCCTCGAGATCTCGGACTTGCGCGCACCGCTAACCGCAAAGTGGTAGTTTCCGCTGTGGACCGTATGGATAGAGATATAAAAATGACCACGATAAATTTTGACACTATCATAGGGACGGGGAAGGCTAGGCAAGTGTGAGACCCAGGTCCTGGTAGGGATGTACAAAAGGTCGTTCGAATTACATACACAAAACGGACCAATTTTGGTTCTTAACCCTCAGAAGAGGGCTGAAACCCAGTCTCAGGGGCTTCCAAATTCTCTCTATCGAGTGCACTGCAAACAGCTTTCCCCCTCCTCTCGTCCTTTGGAATCTGAGCAACTTGCTCTTTCCCATTCTGATCGATATACCCGAAGATATCTGGCTCGACGCAGTTGTCAGCTACAGCCATAGTGGTGTCATGGTTCAGACTGCTTATACCTTGAACAGCTGTTCCCTTGCGACGTATGCCGCTACCTGTGAGATGGTAGCTGCCAGAGAAGACTGCAGATAGCAGCAGATGAGTTGGTCATTGCGAAGGATAAGACACGATGACAGGCGGTGGAATGATACAACATTCAAGCTCACAGGCAAAAGGGATCCCCAAAAAGTTAGGAGATATACATCCAGGGAGTCCAGCGGTTTGGAGCGCTCGTAGGTTCTGGCAAATTTTGTTTCCCCCGCCCAGAGCAGTCGCTATACTCCCGCGGAGTAGGAGGAGATCAAATAACTATCATAATGGCGATACTCACACAGCTCAACGAAGCAGCAGCCGTGCCTCCAAGATTACAGAGAGCGCCGTTAGGAAGATTTCCGTACGGTATCCACCACTGCAGTTATTCGAGCTGAAAGACCGCATGTCGATCGCAGACGCGAGACCAACGGTGTTCAGCGCAACCAGTACACCGGATAAGGTCACTGCTGAAAGTAGCTGCATCCTGGTTCAAGTTGGGACGATTGGGTAGAAACAAGAGTAAGTTGCTCGAGAAATCAGTTAGAAAGAGGCTTGGGATGGTGAGACAGCTGATGACCGGTGTTTATATACTCTCCCGCAGCTCGCCCTCTCGTAACCCTTCAGCATTGAGCTTTGACTCCTTGATGGATGGCTGAGCCCCGAGAGACACGGCCGTTTGAGCGTTGTCATTATAACACAGGTGCTTAAATGACTGCCAAATCGCTGGTCACTCAATGCATGATGATGGCCTACCAACGGAGACAAAGTTTTCTTATGGCATTCTCCCAACACATTACGCTTTCGATAGTTGATCTGAGCCCAATCGGGCCCATCTACGGTTGACAGGACTTGACCCAAGCAAATAAACATGTGGTAGTTGGGTCAAATGGATACAGTCTTAGACCATAGTAACAGGTGGGCGAGCAGTCACAGTCCGACAATTCTCTCCTGAGTGCTCCGAACCCATCTAACCTTGGTCTTAGTCACAATTCAGTCGAAACGTTGATATATCTGATATCTCTGGGATAACAGGACCCGTGCTTTCCTCTCCTGACCACTTCATGCACCGAAAAAAAAAAGGTGCGAGCTTGGACATCTTCGAACCATGATAGTAGCTCGGAGTCAAACACACAGTGGCAGAGTGACACAGGGACCAGACGATATCAGCTATCAGGTTATGGCGTCTAACCAGACACGGCGAGGCTTGATCGACGAAAGAAGTTTAGTAAATGAAACATGAAAAAATGATGAGAAATTCAGCGCGAATGCTTGAACAATGCTATAAAACGTCGAGACAGAACATTCCCAGCCTTCCGGTCGGCATCCTTAACTGAGCTGCGAATTCTCCGGATTCCTAGCCATTTGTCTATGAGGTCGCTCCTTAGCCTTCCTGGTCGACACCCCCTTGCATCAACGGATACAACCGAGGTCACCTATTAGTGAGAAACATCTAAGGAAACTCCATTTAGCATCTATTGAAGGGGGGGNAGAAATCACGCTCATTACAATAGAAATGTACAAACCACTAGAAAACCGACCCAAGACTCTAAATATAGAGGGCATTCATCGATATCGTCACCAAGCCTTAGAAAGTTCCCAGACTCCCCCACATGATCAATGGAGAAGGAAACGACCTTCATGGATCTTCGTGCTTCTTCCCCCATATCTCCGCGTTTCAATTCAAATCGACCCACAAATGCGAGCTGTCGGCCCTTGGGACTGGGGCGTGGGTAATGGACAGTGGTGCGATCACTTTCCGATTGATTTTTCGTCATGGGTTTCGTAGACGCATCTTCGTTTGTGGGTGGTCTGACTAAAGACTACTAAAGTGTACACGAGCTTTCTTGGAGCAACGTTTTACGCTTCAGGCGTGTGTATTTCTACTCGCGATTGACCGCTCTGGTGGGAAGTCCACCCCTTGAGCGGTAATCACAAGCCTTCGAGCGATCCGTCAATTCTCCACACCAGGAGTATTTAATTGCTTTGAACGCGATGTTTATACTCCTCGCCTTCAGCTTCTCTCTTCCCCATGGCATCTCTCACATTGATGCTCGCATTCGGTGCGAGCTTCGGGTCCTTAGCAAGTACTCGTGCCATGCCGACCTCTCGGTTCAACCTTACCGAGCGAGCACCATCTACCTCGAAGAAAGTCATCGTTCAGATGTTCGAGTGGAGCTGGGAGAGTATCGCCAACGAGTGCACCAGCTTCCTCGGCCCAAACGGCTACGGTTTTGTTCAAGGCATGTTGTCGCTATTCTAGATCGTTTCGTGAGAAGACTTATGCCCGTCGGTAGTGAGCCCGCCTCAAGAACATGTCCAAGGTTCACAATGGTGGACCGACTACCAACCCGTGTCATATAATCTGATCTCGAAGCGAGGAAACAGAGGACAGTTTCAGAAGCGCGTATTCATCATATGCTGCGTCCATATATCATATTGCTGACATTAATCGCTAGTATGATAGATACTTGTCATTCTGCGGGTGTTGGTGTCATTGTCGGTGAGTTACATTTCTCATGAATCCATGGAGTGACTTATAATACATGCCACAGACACGATCTGGAACCATATGGCTGGGAGGGAGTCTGGAACAGGCGTCGGTGGGAGCTCCTTCACCCAATACGTCTATCCAGGCATCTATCAATCGCAGGTACGTGACTTACGTTTCATTCGGCATAGTGAAGAGTCCTTCCTTATCCGACTTCAGGACTTCCACCACTGTGGGTTGCAGCCCGGTGATGACATTGTCAATTATCAAAACGCCCAAGAAGTCCAAACTTGCGAACTCGTCAACCTGGCTGAGTTAGCGGCCATCCATTTTCTTGGCATGAATTGACTGACTTACGATTTTTAGTCTTGCCACCGGGACTGACTATGTTAGGCAGCGTCTTGCTGAGTATGGTAATGACCTTCTCTCACTTGGTGCGGATGGGTTCAGGCTCGATGCTGTGAAGCGTGGGTGACAACAAGAAGCTCAGGGTGTATTTCATTGACCAATAAATCAATAGATATCGCTGCTGGGGACGTTTCCAATATCCTCAGCCGTCTCTCAAGGAGGCCGTATATCACTCAAGAAGTCATCTATGGCGGCGGCGAGCCAATCACGCCCAATCAGTATACCAATAATGGAGACGTGCAAGAGTTCCGCTGGACCACCACGATCATGGATGCGTTCCTGAACGGAGATATCGCGAGTCTTCAGAACCTGGATAATCGAGGTGAGCCATGATCGCATAATCTCCAACTATTCTTCGAACGCTTTTGTAGGATGGGTCCCGGGCAACATCGCAAATGTTTTCGTTGCCAATCACGACACCGAAAGGGTGATTCACTGACTTCATCCTCACTGGAGTTTACTAACTGTCATAGCCAGGGTGGCACTTCTCTCAATATCAATTCCCGATCCAACTCGTACATTCTCGCCACGATGTTTTCGCTGGCTCACCCTTACGGCACACCCACCATCCTCTCCAGCTATTCGTTCTCCGATTCAGATGCAGGAGCTCCGAACGACGGTGAGAGTTTATGCTTTTCTATCTTTTCAATCGGCAGATGCGAACTACGATTTCAAGGATACGGTACCTGCTCGACCACGGGCGGCGCGAACGGTTGGCTCTGCCAGCACCGATACATCGCCATCAGTGGCATGGTCGGTTTCTACAATGCTGCTGGCTCAAATGGATTGACAAACTGGTACTCTCCCAACGGTGAGCCCCAGCGAATTGCTTTCGGTCGAGGTAGGAACCTCTGCGATTTAAATGATGTATTGGGTCTGACTTGACCTTGCCAACACAGGCAATGCTGCCTTCATCGCCATCAACAACAGGGACGACTTCTGGAGCAACACCTTCAGGACCTCTCTGCCCGCTGGAACATACTGTGACGCGGTTTCTGGAAAGCGTTCTGACTCCGGATGCACGGGTGCTACGTAAGTGCATGTCTATGGTTGATTGCCCTTCTTTCTTACCCATCTCGTTTCTCGCATTCAGTGTCACCGTCAACAGCGACGGAAGCTTCACTCACTCAGTCTACCCCAGAAGCGCTGTCGCAATTCACATCTAGACTCATCTCACTTCAGATTCACGTCTACATGACCGTGCGTACCAATTGTGAGAAGGAGTTGAAAATGCTGAAGGCTGTCAATCAAAGTCAATGTATGATTGTATCATAACTACAGTTCTGTGCTGTATATTATTGGGTGACGAAAATATGAAAGGGGTATGAGTTCTGAGGACTGACACCACTGCCGAGTGTTGTACTTGCTGTAGCACCGCACCGCGTGTAAAGGGAGGCAAAACTTGAATAGAGTAAGCGTAGTACGTTATCATAGTAGGGCGGTGAGAGAAAGGCGAAGAAACATGAAGAGAAAAAGCGAGCGAACATAGAGAAGAGGGTGCATGTAATATCACTATTAAACCATGGAAAGAACCGCAGCGTAAGAGAAAGAGAAGTGTGGTACGAAGATACCGTGAAAGATATAGATAGCAAGAATGTGCGAGCGCGATGTCGTCGATGCGCGTTGACCCTGAGCAATACACTAGCTCAATCCCGTACTAGTCGTCAGAATCTCCATCGTCGAACCAATCATCAGAGTCGGGGCTGGGGATTGGTACGGGATGTGGATCCGGATCAGCCTCGAAAAACTCTTCATCAGGCAAGTTCGGAGCAATGGAACCTCCGGGAAGTGCTTCATAATCCGAGTGATAGTTTTCAGAGAGAGCAGGACCAATTCCACCCCATGGCGGAGTGGGAACATCATGGTCAGTGCGGAACTCTCCTTGTGCCTTGAGCCCTTGGACGTCTAGGCCCTCTTTAGCAAGGGAGTCGGCCAGATTCTGATAAACCGCCTTGCAGGTCATCCACTCGCCAGTTTCTTCATTGACCTCACTTGCTCCACCCCAAACACGGCATTTAAAGGAAAGTTCTTGAAGATCTGCAACATGACACAAGGAGGATTGCGGGTGCCTTCTAGCTTTAATCAACTCCTTGATTTGGTTTATCTCGAAATACGCGGATGCGTGTTCGTGCTCAAGGAAGTCACACCGAAGACGTTGTAGATTAGGAAGACGGGGTTGGTAGGCCGAGGTTGTGGCTTCGGGGACGAGATCCTTGAGGAAATTGTCATCGAAAACAGGTGTAGGGTAGTCAAAGTCCCCAAAACTAGGATAGCCGGATGAATAGGACAAAGTTAAATGGGTGAGGTCGACCAGTGTCCTGAGATACTCTCGTAGGGCGTGCTCAGATATGCAGGCATGGTCAAGATGCAGGTGAGTGAGGCCCTTCGACCCGTAATCTGTAATGATTCGGTAAGGTTCATTGTTGCAAACTTCGGGCCAGGGACAATGGCGACAGCGCCTATTTTTCAAAGCGAGCGAAGAAAGTCTAGAGAACTTGATCGGGGCGCACAGCTGGTTCAGAAGCTTTGGTGGGAAGTTGACGAACTTCACTTCCTCTAATTGTGATTCGATCGGGTTCTCCTGAGCGTTTTCCAAGGCTTTCGCTTCGTCAAACATGCGATCCTCTGGGTCGTGATTGCGTAGCTTCTCCATTCTGGGACAAACGAAAACGCCATTCTTGAGCTGCGGGAGGGTCTTCAAAATATAAAACACTTCAAACGGTGTAGCCCAGATACCGGAAAGGGTGATAAGGCTCGTCCAGGAGGGTAGTACTTCGGAAAGGTCATTCATAACGAACCTTTCCGAGATGTTTAAGTAACGCAGGCTCCGAGCTCCAATGAAGGACGTTGACTCGATTGGCGAGACAGTCCTATTCCTCCAGTGAACAAGCTTGAACGCCAGAGAAACTTCTCGAATTGTGAGGTCTGTATTATTATTCCCCTTTTCACATTCTGATCCCAGTAGAAAATCGTGGAAAGACGACCCATAGAGCAAGGTTCCTTGTACGCTGTGCCATCTTGGTCTAGCGTCAAGGAGGGGCTTCCATATTTCTCGAATGAGTTCGTGGGTTTGAGAACTCTCCTGGAATCCGAATTGCGTTTCATCCAGGTAGAGTCTCAATTCGAGGTTTTTCGAATTAGCCACCCACATCTTGACTGCGGCGGCCAGCGAAGAGAGCCTCTGGTGCAATTCGTCTTCCCTCGCGCCGGTGATGCTGGGGATAGTGCGTGGGTCGGGAAGGCGAAGGGAAATATGCTGCCAGAATCGACTCCTGGCCGCTGAAATCTTTCTCCATTGTTGACATACTTGCATGAAAATGTTCGGTGGCCACACGTTGGGCAAGGTTTCTTTGAACTGTTGTTCGCTCATCTGGGAGTAGCAGGTTTCGAACACGCAAAGAAGTACGTCTTGCGACAAGCGCCGAATTGGAGAAAGTGCCTGAGCGCGTTCTTCGAATTCCTTGATGTAGTTGACTCGCTGGACGGCGAGAGAGTCGGAAACTGGTCCAGGGCCAGCCGTTGCAGTGTCTTGGTTCAGGCGATCTAGCCTTGAGCGATGCTCTAGAACGAGCTTATGGAGTTTTACTACTTTTTTGGGGCTGATAAGATGGGGGCCAGGGTGAGTGGTCGGGTGAGCGGGAGTTTGGGATGCAGGCATATTGGGGAAATGCGGGAAAGAGTTGACCTGGGAGCGACAGAGAGCGAGGAATAGAAGAAAGAGAGAGAGAACCACGAGCAGTGTTTAAATAACGTCCCAACACTACTGTTCACGTGCATTTCATGGGGGTCATTCATTGCCAAAGGATACGCCGGAGCCGGATCAAACACCTCGTCCATCGTACACGAAAACGGATTTCAATGCAACGACAATGGGGGTTACAGATTACAGGTCTGAGCTGGTTGCCGTATTGACTAGCTAAAAGAGCTTTTGGATCTGAAACGTTGCCACCGTCAGTCATACGTCTTCGCCTCGAGGATACCTTGCCTCACCTTTCACCGCTCGTCTCGCCTCTGTCCACCTGTTATCAAGAATACCGTACCTTCTGCAGAGGATAACATCGAGACTCGTGTGCCTTTAGGAAGCCACCGGTGGCACGGTGAATTGAAGGAATCAATCCAACGTAGGAACGTGTTGGAGTTCAAGTGACCTTCTCTTAAATTGCGAACCCCCCGATACAGCGTCCAAGGAAAGAGACAGAGGTCAGCGATTGACGCCGCCAAAAAATAGCTGAGGATACAGCCATTTCATGTCCGCGTCTACGGGGGTCCGGCTGATAAGCAGTAATTCATGGTGGAAGCGATGAATATCAATGTTCCTCTGCAGTAAATCCAAGCTGGCGTTATGCAGCTGCCAGAGAATTCGAACTTGGCGATGAGAGAGGCCTATGCTCCAAGCAGACTGCGTCGGGGCGTTGCTTGCAGTTCGTACAGAAGAAATTTCTTCCATTAGCTCGAGCACGATCTGTCCGAGCCACTGCTAAGCAGGGGGGNATCCAGAACTTCGATCACTGAGATATCTCGATTCTGCATGATGCGACAGACTCTGCGACCAGGGACCTCTGCGTGGGGAGATATCGGTGTGGTCTGCAATATGTAAAAGGTAACACAAATGAGCAAGCGAATGGATAAATAACATGGTATAACCCCGACAATATTGACAGTGATGACGTGGCTCATCGTGCACGGTTGGGAGAGAAGGCTTGTAAACAAGAGAGTGATAGGCTGGGGTAAGCAGTGAGATTGCTCATGTATTTTCGGTGACTCTGAGGGCACAAATGGTCAGTTCTAGAAACAGATGCTCATCGGGAGATGGTGGCCATGGGCGGAAGAACCGCCGTGAGAAAGATGATAGGCTGGAATCACGCCGCCCTACTGATCTGTTTTGAGAGACGTCATGAAAAGCAAGATGAGAAACGAGTCTATGCAAAAGATTCGCGTTGACCATTCCAGACTTTACATACGGCTAGGACGCGGTTAAGACGGGGAGAGCGAGAAGCAGATGCCGAGATGATTGCAAACAGGTTTCAAATTACTGCACAACTGGTATGTAATACTGAAAGCGTGGATTATATGGCAATAGAGCTAAGCGCTACACAGCAGCGGATGAGACGATTATTATGATTTACAATATGGTGCGGGTATAAATAAGAAAAGAAAACAGAAAATCAAAGAGCGACGTATGGTTCGATGAAAACAATCAAAAGCAAGGAAACAAACTGGTAGCGAGCAGTGAGAGTAATCACTTAACTAAAGAGGAAAGGAGGATGACGGCGGGGAAAACAAACTCAAGGAAGTAAATCGCCATCCAAGTTGAACCATGCTGGCAAGCTGGACCAAACTTCTTCACGAGCCCTGACAACGGACGTTGCAAAGTCCAGTTTACAGGCGTGACATATTTTCAGTCCTGTTTGTCGTTGACCGTCCGAGAAGTCGGTTCGAGTGAGCATCTCCGTTGCCTGGATAAGGGTGAACAAAGGGTCTGCGTCTCGACCGCAAGCGATTCCCCCGACGGAGCGAAGAATGTTGAGCATAATGAAGTAGAAGGATTCGAGGCAGGTTCGACTGGGGTTGTCCTGCTCATGGCGAGTAGCACATTCGGACGAAGGAGGCCTGTTCTCGAGTTCCCGAGCGACAAAGTCGGATATGTATCGCTGAGAGGCTTCACGTCCCCTAAAGGTGCGTATCAGCATATCCTTGCCGAGGACAGCCGGACGTTCACGAGAAGCATCGATGGGTGTTTTGGAGGCCGCAACGTCGAGGGCGAATGCATTGTGAGTCGTTCCCGCCATGATTTTGCTCGGTCCGTAACGGGAGAGGTCGTAGAAAGCGGCAGGTAGGAGGTGAGGGATATTCAATTCTATGGCGAGCTCCATGAGAAGGATGGGGTGACAGCATACATCTCTGGGAAGATAGCGACCGTTCTTGTCCAGAGCCTCGCGCTCCCGGTTGTCCCAGCCAGCCAACGTCGTGGGCCAGTCCAGCTCCAAACGGGCTAGACATCGTGAGCGGAGAGATTCAACCATGTATTTGGTCGAGAGGCGTAGGACGGCAGACACCATGGCGAAATCGTTCGCCCTTGGTGATTTGAAATACCTGGTCGAGGACAGCGTCAGGACGCAAATCGAACGAGTGAAATACAAAGAATCTTACAATCCATCGTATAGCGCGCTAAGGAAATGGAACACGTCCGCGGGGCGGTCATGTAGCTCCACCCAGCTGCATCCGTCGATGAGGTCCTGATCCTGTGGCTGAGGGATGGAAAAGAGGTCGCGGAAGACTTCGGATTGACGCTCCAGTTGTCCGCGATGAACCTTGAACGCTGCATTGCCTGCAAGCAGCACAATGTTGCCATCGAGAAACCAAAAGTCGGAACGGATAAATCCTTCCCAGCCAGGAATATGCGTGAGGGAACCCATTCACGAGCGAAGGGGGAACAGTGGGGGTCGAAAGGGGAGAGAGCAGAATGTTTGCCTCACGTCCATGTTCGATATAAGACGGCAGCCAATTGGACGACCGCGCTGCCACAAGTTGGCTGACACTGCACACAATTGTCAGGGCAACAGCTAGGAAAGGAACCAAGCTCACCGGGCAGACTCTGGACGTTCGGGACGGGGACTGATCGGTCCCGGCTGCGGTGGAATCTGTATATTTCGATCGACGAGACTACAAGATTGCATCGTGATTTAATAGACTACTGGGAACAAGATGACAGGCATAGCGATAGCAGACAAAGCAGATTTGACGTGATGTTGTACAGTGTGATATGCACGAGTAGGGACGAAAGCAACACGACAACATTTCGACAGCAGATAGCAAAAGTAATTCGATGAAAAGGTTATAAGTGAAAAATAGAAACGTTCAAGAAATATATAGGCAGAAGACATTCGTAATTCGTAAAAGGTCAAAGTCATTGTAAATTCGTGAGGCGTCAAACGTGAAAGGCGTGAAAGCATGACGGCGTTGCGTCGTGAAGAACTAAGTATTGTATAGAAAAAAATGGGTAGCAAATAAAAAGGAATCAGGGCATAGCATTGAACATAGACATAGATGGAGAATGCATTTTGTGAAGGTTAGACTCGGATAGGTCGAGCTTGGGAGGCTGGAGTCCGACTGCGAGGTCGAGGACGATTGAGCCTGAGAGAGTCGCCAGGACTGTGAAGCAAAGTCAGGACGCAGCGAAATTCACGAACAAGGAGAATACGTACGTCATCATGGAACCTTCACCAACGGCGTTCTCCTTCTTGTCGGTGGAAGTCTTGGCACCGTTGCTCCTCTTAGACCAACCGAGGGCTGATCTTCTTGCAGCCGACGGAACTCGAGGGCGAACAGGTCCGTTTGAAGATTTGCTAGCCGGCACAGGCATCTTGGCACAGTCAGTGATGTTCAAGACGAAGGGTGACATGGGCTTCGTCGTCTCCAATGCGGGTAATACGTTGAGCGAGAGGTTGGCATTCAGTGTCTTATCCTTGAGAACAGGAGTTGCGGCGCTAGCTTGCGATTGCGTCGAAGATTTGGCTTTAGGCGGGCGAGCTGGAGACGCGGCCGATGCGATGATGCGAGCTTGAGGGTAAGGCGAACGGCGCGAGTCCTTGCGAGAGCGTATGCGGCGAAGCTCGGCTGGCAGAGGCTGGTAGGTGAGACGAGAGTCCTCGAGCAAGGCCCTCATGCCATCGGGGTGACGAGGAGGATCGAAAGCTAGAGTGACATCAGCAAGGGGTGGATTAATGAGCGCAGGCGAAAACACTTACATTGGAGGGTGAAAATGGACCACGGGGTATCCCTCCAAGTCCTTTGGCTTTCCTGAACAGTTTCTTTGGCTTCGTCCTTCAAGGTGTAGTACTTGCGCAATGCCACAATCCCGTTTTCATCGTCCCAGATGCTTTCCTCTGGATCCTGGATGGACTCCGTGTCGGAACCAACGACGTAGACAACACCTTGGCAGGCCGTCGAGTCATCAACACTGGCATTCAGCTTTTTGGTAGCGGAGCCAGGGAGTGATTGAGCAGGGGACGACGGAGCGGACGACATCTCTTCTTCGATAGTCTCGTAAACCGATGATCTTGAAACGTGAGCCTTTGAGTATCGGCGACGGTGTCCATGTCCATGATCACGAGCACGAGCACGAGCTGAAGCAAGCGTCGAGACAGGATGAGTGGTGTTGGAGAGCATCATGCTCATATCCGCCATGTCGATGCTTGAGAACGATCCGCCGGACATTGATGATCCATCCGAAGGCGAAAGCGGAGGCGTGTCCCTACCAGAGCTCTCAGAGGCTGAAGTGCAAGTGCTGGATCGAGATCGGGACGTTGGCTGAGGGCGGGTGAAGACAGGAATGTGGACTACGGAAAGATGTTAGACTCGCTGGAGATGAAAAAGTAGAAAGACGTACATGAGAAGCTCATATCTTCTCCTTCAGCAATGAGAGCGCTCTCTTCCAAGCTCTGCCGCTCCAGGAGTCCGTGCCTTGCCTGGATCATGCGTTCGCCACCGAACTGGTACGAGGAAGTCGATGCGATGGATGGCTTCAACTCGATAGTCTTGTTCTTCGATGGTAGCTCAATGGGTTGAATCTCGGCCCTGGCTTGCTGAATCCCTTGGAAGATCATCCTGGCAGTTCGACGGTGGTTTCGTTTCTTATCCATGCGGAGACAGGGTGAACCCTCGATCATTGACCCAACCGATTGCCTTCGGACGTGGCCACCACCGAGCATCTGAAAAGAGGAATTCAGCAAAGAGAAGGGAAGGTAAACAAACATGTACTTACGCTGATCATCGTGTCGTCCTCCTTCATGGAGCTGTGGGCACTTCCATAGCTGATCACTGACAACGGACGGAACTGATGAGGAGGCAGCAATCCTCCATGATCGGGATGGGAGTCGTCGTCACCAAACACCGAGCCTGACGAAACCGAGGACGGCTTTTCACCAGTCTCATCGAAGAGAGAGTCGGACATTGAGGAGCGTCGTTCGTCTTCGTCATAATCTTCCTCAGCAATGCTATCCCGTTGGGGGTGGAACCTGTAAGCGTCGTCGGCGTCGATGATGGAGTCGTAGTAGTCGAAAGAGGAGGAAGAGGTGCGGTTGTTCCCGTAATCAGCCGACAGCAAGTCGCGACCGGAGATGCTCCCAGAGGGAGAGCCGGCAATGGCAGCGAGGGGCGCAGCGTACTCGTTATCGAACATCTTGTCTCCAAGTCCTGGCCTGGCCAAGTTCCTCGACGAGAACTCACTGGTGACTGAGTCGATCGAAGTGTCTCGTCGGTGCCTAGCGAGGATCGCCCGTCCACCCATAGCACCATGCATCGCGTACGAAAGTGCGACGGAGCTAGCACTCGTGGTGGAGCTGTTCCTACGGTGGTGTCCATAACTCCTGTTGAACATGCTGACTGGAGGTGCGCCGGAGATGGATGAAACCGACATGTTGGATTCACGTCGACGGTGGCCTCGAGGTGCTGGTGGGGCTGGGTTGAAGTAGAAGCTGCTGGCGTCACTGTCAACTCGGCGTCGCAGAACTGGACGGTGATGGATGAACGAGAAGGTATCGTCCACATGAGTCGACATGTCGAAGGACATGGAATCGGACATATCTTCCTCCTCGAAGGACCTCTCACGAAGGCTGGGCATGGGGGGGCATGGGGGGCAATGGAGGCAATGGAGGCATTGGAGGCGCCATATCGTAGTCGAAGGGATCTTGAGCTCCATCTCGAATAACACGACCGTATGAGGAGACCGAGGCGATGCTGAAAACCGAGTCCTGAGCACGGCGATGAGAATGATTGCGGGCTCCGGCATTCTGAGTGGGACCTGGGTAGAAATTGGGCCTCTGATCATGGAACTCGAATCCACGCCTGACTTCATCGAACGAGTCGAGTCCAGCGAAGCTGACACCGGATGAGGGCCTGGTAAGCGGGATGAAAGTCGACAAAGTCCTCGACATCCTGGAGTCTTGAGAAACGACACTGTTGCGCTGCTGCTCCCTCTGCTGTTCCTGCTGCTGAGAAGCCTCCGTAGTGTTGGCAAGAATGGAATTGAGCGCCGAATCCTCGTAATCGTCGAGCATGGAGGACGAGAAAGAGATCTCTCGAACATGCGAAGGAGGTGGGATGACGTCCGCCAAGGTGAGAGGCTTGACAGGAGCGGGCTCGGGCTTCAAGAGATCCGCGGTGGTCAACACATCCAACGTATCCATCNTCGGGGGACTCTGGGATCTTGGCCGGGCTGGGACTTGCAGACGAAAACCCACCGAATCTGAAGGATCGATTGAGTTCGCCATCGGAGGTTCCGGACTTCTTCGAGAACGCGGATGAGGTGGACGACTTGAGCTTGAGGTTGTTGCTAGAGGTGCTGCTTCCAAGAGTAGGGATTTCGAGACTCGGCTGCCTCATCTCCATGATTCGCGAAACTGACTCGTCGTTGAACTGGGATGGGATGCTTTGCAGGTCACTGGTCTGACCGGACTGAGAACTCTTGAAGAAAGTCGGTTCCTCCATCTCCACAATCTGCGATTCCGCCTCCACGACATCCCTTCCAACACCGAGGGAAGACTCGAACGATTCAGAGCCTCGAATGGTAGAAACACTGGAATTGAAGGATTTGGGGGGNAGGGAGGGCAGGGACAGGTGGGACGTCCAAAGTGATTCCGAAATCAGCACGCAAGTCGACCTTGGCGGGGGTCTTGAACGCATTCTCCAACTGCTCGACAAAGCTCCTACGATCCGATGCTCCCGACTCGTTCAGCTTGGCCAGCTCTCCGGTGAAATCGAATGATTGCTTGGTGTTGTTCTCGTCAGAAGAGGTCATACCATCATCCTCGATATCGGCGTCCTGGGCCGAGGTTTCGGTGACGAGCTGAGCACGGAAAACAGGCAAACGCTGGGCGGTCTGAATCTCGACTTGCGAGGAGGTCGAAAAGCCAAGGGGAGGGAGGGGAGAGACCGAAACCGAGCGAGGCAGATCCATGTCCATCGTGATGTCCTCTTCGGCGTCGAAACGGTGGCGACCGGTGAACGAAGAATCATCTCCATCGGAAGCTTCATCATCTTCATCCGCGTTGAATCCCTGGTACGAAATGGTGTCCCCGTCTTCCTTCCTAAGAATGAACCTCAACTCTTCAGGGACGTCAGAGTCGGGATCACTCTCGTCGAGCTCCACCTGGTAAGCGCTGACATCCGAACCACCCATCGTGCCCGACATTCCGAGCAACCGACGAGCTTCGCGACTCAGAGGCACTCGACGCTCCTCGTCAGTGGACAGTCGCTGCTTGCGAGACGACGTCGACGACCTCTTCGACTCCTTGCTTCCCTTGCTGTGAACGCTAGTCTTGCTACCCCCGAACGAACCGAATGTGTTCTCCGAGGCCCTCTTGGCGACATTGAGTCCCTTGACCCCAGCCTCATCCCCAGAATCATCGAATGCATCCTTAACCCTCGTAGGCGACACCTTGGCCTTGAGAGTCCCGAGCTGACGAGGCTTGGGAGGTCGGAGGGGCTGGAAGATGGGTGCGGGCTCTGGTTCTGGTGCAGCAGGCGACAAGGTCCTTCTATGGCCTCTAACGAAAGTCGACAACTTCTCCTTCTCCTTCTGTTCTTTCTTTGCCAACTCTTCGAGGGCGGGTGCTTCAGAGCTACTGACATGCTTCAATCCGGCTCGCAGTGATGCTAACGATGCCTTTTCGGGGATCGGCCAGGAGGGAATAGCTTTGCCGCTGAAGAGGTCCGAGTTGGAAGGCTTGCCGCGGATGGTAGGGTGACCAGCGTTGGTATGGGCCCTCGACTGTGCGTAGGGACGGAGACTCGAGATCGAAGTGACGCTAGAACGAACGGTGACGCCTCTCGCAGCTGGGCTGCCAGTGTTGAGAGTCTTCTTCTTGAGAGGGCTGCCATTATACTCGAGCGACATAGAGCGCGAGACCGAGGTGGAGGGCTCGCTCGAGAACGGCGACGAGCACGGCTTCAGCGGGGTAATATCAGGGGTAGTCGGCGTAGCCTCGAGACCCAAGTTGTCGATCAATTGCGCAAGATCGTTGGTCGCGGCAGAAAGAATATCAAGCACACCTAGACAAAATAGATCAGAAACCGCTCGTAGCTCGAGAAAAAATGCAAAGAAACCTACCATCATCATCCTCATGCATAGGTGCAGGCCTCGACCTGCCCAACAACTGCTCACTCAACGGCCTAGCCCTGGGCTTCTTAATAGGCGTAGCGGACGCAGCGATCTCCTCACTCTTCTCATCCTCACCCTCACTCTCATCGATCGGCTCATCCAGATCCTCTCCGTGCCCATCCGCAGTGGCCTCCTCAATCGTGACAATCGGGTACCTCCTCACTTCCGGCTCTGGAGAAGCAGGCTTAGCGCCAATGCCAGCACCCACAATCTCCGGGAAGATATCCGTAATCGCGGTCCTCCTCCTCCCCTCTCCCGAGCTCCTCTTACTATCCCTGCTCGTCCTCTTCCCGTCCTTCGAGTTCCTCCTCGTGATATCTCTCTCTGCCTTTGCTCGCTCCAACCCTTCTTCGTCCCAACGCACAGAACTTCCGCTCGACAGACGCGTGGAAGAGCCCTTGGAAGCGGTGGAACCGCCTGAAATGGTGGACGTGATGGAGACCGGGCGCAAGGACGAGCCGGTGGAGGACTGGATAGAAGCACGACGATCCAAGCGAGGACCCGAATCCACTGAGAGCCGGCTGGCGGTGGCGACAGGAGCAGCAGCAGTTTGCGAAACGGCAGTGTTGGATGATGCAGTCGAGAACGCCGAGAAACTCGACCCGACGGTCCCAAAGTGGTTCTGGGGTGCTGGTATCGGGAGGTTCGACGAACTCGGGGCCATGATACTGCTGGCAGTCGATCCCGAACGCATGGTGGGCAGCCTCATCGACGAGGGGAGACCCAATCCCAAAATGCTATGCTTGTTGCTGATGGTCGAACCCTTGGGCGCAGGCGGGGGACTCGAGCTGAGTGCGCCGGCTTCGAAGCTGCTGGTGGACATCCGGACAGTGCCTTCCCTCTCCTTGTTATCCTTCTCCTTCCTCTTGATGGTCCCGTCGTTCTTGGACTTCTTGGACTTCCTCTTCTCCTCCTTGTCTTTCTTGTCCTTCGACTTTTCCTTGGAGCTCCTAATGGTACCTGTACCGCTATCCTTCTCGTCTCCGGGTGCATCCTTGCTGAACTGAGCCCAGCTACCAATACGGGCGAGTGACTTGACGCTCCGCATAGCACGAAGGGCAATCGAGCCTTGGTTGGCGCCGTTGTTCGATGGAGGTGCCAAACCGCCGTTGCTGTTGGTAGTTGGAGGCGCAAGCAACCCTCCGAGGGTCGCACTAGCCGACCTCGAATATGTGACCTGAGGTGGCGTCGGAATGCGCTCCATCTTTTTCGGCTGGGGTTTGTGGGTGCANCTGAGGGTTCGAGAGATGTTTGATCCGGGTGGCCTCAGCGTCCGCAATGCGAACAGTGGGAGCTGGGGCAGCAGGGGCTTCGGTGAGTCGGACGGTGGGAGCAGCCGCGAGAACGTCGTTGGACTTCTTCTTGGACAGTCCGAGGAGGATGCCAGCATCCAGCGAGTTGAAACGAGTTCGGGATTGCTCGGGTTGAGCGTTCGACATCTTGAAGGGCTCCGGGGCTAGGAGATGATGTTAGGAAGGAGTACGTCCAACACGAATAACGCGACTTACTCTTCGAGCGAGGTGGGGGAGCGGGAGCTGGGATGATGTAGGTGAGCACCACGTAGCAAGGGAGATAAGAAACCACCTACAGCTAGCCCTACTCGCTGCATTCTCTTTCTCCTTGTTCTTCTTCTCTTCCTTCGAATCCTTCCTTCCTCTTCCAATACTCCACCACTTCCTCTCTTCATCGACTTTCACCTTCAGCAACCCTCCATCTTTCTCCTTCTCCTTCTTGCCGTTCGGATTCTTCTGCGTAGTGTTCGTTACTTCGCCCAACACACCCTTGGACGCCGGCGCGTTGCCGTTGGCAGCCGACGGGCCCCATCCCATGTCTTCCAACGCCGCCCTTGACTTCTGCTTCTTAACCACAAGGATATCCCCGAGCTCCGAGTCAACACTAGGGTCGACGTAGATCTCGAACCCTCCCTTGAGCTTGGACGACCCGACAAGGGAAGCTTGCGACCCATTGCCTGCAGTGACACGTCGAACGACGTCGGAAAGGTCTTTGCTCCGTGCGTTCTCCTTGGACAACAGGCCAAGCTTCGACTTCTTCGGAATAAGGCGCTTGGTCGTGCTCGAGGCTGGGTTGTTCTCGTTCCGAAGCCCGTTGCTACTGGTCTTGGGAAGGAGACGGGAGGTGGAGTGTTTGAGCTTGGGAACGGGGGGAGGGGGAGGAGGGGCTTGGGACTCCCACGGAGTTGCACTCGTGGCCATGGAGTCGTCGAAAACCCTCATAGAGGTGCTGCCCTCTGTAGAGGAGAGACCATGGGCGGAAGGGGTAGCGGAGATGAGGCGAATAGAAGGGATGGGAGGGACCCGGGGGTCCGAGGATGCGAGGTGTGACGGGGGTGTTTGAACGCGAATGGTGCTCTTGAGAGGCATGATATTGCGTTAATGTATGTAGATTTCTTGATGAAAATGCTGAACGAAAGCAGTCTTGACGGATTTGCTGTAGTCGAAATGTCGATTGATGACTGGATGTCGAGTCGTGTTGCGTGAAATCGTTCGTCGTAAAACGTGAATTGAACTTGATGAGCAAACTGAAACGTCGTGAGGGGGTTGAGAAACCGTCGACACTCGTCGCGAGACGTATAAAACGCGTTAATTGCTTGGGGTTTTTGTCAGTAAACTGGGAACTCTGTCACGCACTTGTTAGCCCTCGTCACCACGAAAACGACAGCAAAGCTCACCTTGAGAACAGAACGGCGCACCTTGCTAAAAAGCTTCTAATTCTTCTACCGAGCTGTTCGAAATCTTCGTCTTCAGCCAACAACAGGCGAATAACCACTCCTTCCTTCCTCTCCAGAGCAAAGCAGAACAACCACGACTCTAGAAAGCAGAGAGAAGCCAACAGCGTCCACCTGTGCCGTATCCACTGAAGAACAGGCCCAATCGAAAGGTTCCAACGAAGGGTGAAGAAGTTCAAGAGAACGAAGAGCAAGCAACGCCGCCCAGCGAGGACTTGAACAGACAGGTCACGTGAGGGCGTTATGACGCCTCGTGCTGATCCCGGCGCCGTGGCGTGTGAGTCCGTCCTCGAAGGCGTTTCAACAGGAACAGCAACTTGCCTACAAGCGCAAATAACGCGGACGCGTCGCGAATGCCTCGAGGCAAGAAGCTGATGGCATGGACGTAAGTCGAAGAGGCGGGAGCTATACGATGGGCGCTTACGGGGATTATTGCGTTGTGCGAGGAGGATCGATGAGAGCTGAGGCTCTATCATACCTGAAACCCTTTTGCTAATAAGAGTTTATCGGAACAGCGGAAAGAGTAAATGTCGGTTCCTATCAAATGCGTAAGTACGGAAGGATGGATAGTGTTTTGGTCGTTGCCATTGCCGTCATAGTCCTGGATTTCGTTTAGCCCGACACTGCAAACGCCAGTGAAGCCACGTCAACGATGTAAGGATTGAAACATACCTAGACGAGTAGCTGGGCTCGCAGTGAAGCGCCCGAAACAGCAAGATCGTCATCGCTGGCGGAAGCCAGCCAATAACATAGCCTTCGTCCAGCACTGAAACAACGTTTGAATTCAGTGTGAGGGAGCGAAAGCAAAAAGTGGCATATGGTGAGAGGGAGTGGATAGGTCATGGTACGTAGACAAGCTGGGAATGGGAGTGTACCCGAATGCAACTCCACTCGTCGCTATGCAGGACCGATCCGATGATAAATGCGACCCATGCATACCACCCGTAACCAAACTGCAAGGCTGCGTTATTTAGACATCCCCAGTATGCGTTCAAGCTTTGAATGCCGCTCACCGTGGATGCCATATGCCGGCTGCATGACATGCATAGCTGACAGAATCTTGACTGTCACTTCGCAAACAGCCAGCGAGTAAAGCACATCACCATCGTAGAGGTTCCCATACGACGCATTAAGATTGAATCGCTCTTGAATTGTAAATTTCCTAGTCTGGAGCGGGCAGAACCAGAACCAGAGTTATACGATGCCCTAGATACAAAGAGAGGGTAAGCTTCGAATGGTTCTGGCATTCCAAATAGTCTATATCACCTGCAGAGACCTTTAACCTCGACGATCTCTCGAGATGTCACTCCATCTCTTTCATCTTTCGAGCCTCAAGGCAACCTCGAGGCTCATCTCAATCGATCCGTTTCTCGAGACTGACCTTGGCGATACGACTGCATACCGCAACGATGATCTTACGATTCAGTGACATTGGGTTTGAAGAGGTTCAGAATCACAAACGCTGGACGATGGTGGAAGGGGACAAAAGCCGGCAACTAGAAAAGCAACTGAGCGGATTACCGAATCCGGTGGATGCCGAGTCCCGAGACGCGCTTGGACATTTTGATTTCTTTAGCGAATCACAATGTAAGTTAGCATCTTATGATACAAAGGTAAGCTCTTCGGCAGACAAGTCTCTCAAATATGATGGGTCTTCGTAGTTTCCCTGACATCACTTTTTTGCGGTACAGTTGTGAATATCCCAGAAAGTCCCTGTAATTGACGCCCAAAGGCAGTGCATTTGCTGTTTGACGTTGACATACATTTTTCCTTTCATGTCATGGGAGACCTCATACTTCCAGTGAAGCCACGCAAGCTCTAAAACCCTTGCCTTCCTACCACATCCGCCCCACCATTCCCTCCCATCTTCCATTCCATCCTATTCTTCGCCCTTACACTTCCTAAATGGTCGACCGACCCATACTTTTTGAAAACCTCTCCGGTACACACGATTTTCAGCTAGGGCAGCAAACAGTCAACCTCATTGCCGGAAATCAGTATATTTCGAATCAGGACGGTCAGGACAACGTTGGGAACATATCCATACTGCATATTGTTGATTCCACATTTCTAGACCGAATTCTTCGACTTAGTAACCCAATTACCGATGCCTCTCAAACTCGAAGAACGACTTCTTCCCCCAACTCGGCATGCTCTCCTGGAACGAAGGGAGGTGTGTTCAAGGGCATCACCTCTCGGGTTGATACTAGGATTGTGCCAGTGAGCAGTCCAACGACCACCCACGTCCCAAAGACTAGCCTAGTCAAGGGGTGGTGGCGGACTGTCTTTATTTTAGGTCTCGCCACCTGGGGGCTTTCAGTCGCATCCATTGTCATCGGTGAGCCTGAGCATACCGATTCTTCATCTAGANTTTTTTTCCTTACACGCGCCTCATCGTTCAGCTGCCTGTGCCCACGTCAAGTACAATAATTGGAAAAATCGCTTTATGGAAGAGATGGTGGCCACAATTGAGATAATCTCTCCAGGTACATTCCTGCCGGTTCACTATCGGTGCTCGATTAACTAAACGATTAATAGACCTCCTGCCCACCGGCATCATCATATTCATCTTGTCCTGTGTCCTTTGCTCTTTCCTCATGTTCCTTTTGGGCCACCTTCTCCTACACAAACCGAGCATCCGATCACCTGCCTCTCGGGCATTCCAGAGCGTCCCCAACTCTTACCGGACATTTACCGTTCTCCTCTCTGTCCTCCTCCTCTTCTCAATGGTCGCCGTCGGGGTCTATGATCACTACCTTGAAACGAAGTCAGCTCGAGTCTACGGATATACACCCGACGGCATGTACATCACACCCTCGATATTTGAAGAATTTTTTCTGCGTCAGACTGTAGAGGGGCCCGGGTATAAGAACTTCGGCTTCCGTAAGCATACTCTGAAGGGCTGCACTACTCCATAGTTTCGCTGACTTTTTCACTCCAGTCAAAGCTGTTGGTATCGTGCCTTGGCTCATGAATTTCTCGGGCCTTCTTCTCATTATTGCCCTATGGATCGGGAGCGATGATGCCGCCAGGTTCCCGGACACAGTCGAAAGCCCTGTTTTCCCTTCTCCCTACACTGCCGCCAGCCCTAACACTCCGTCTGTTCCGACAGAGTTGTCCGGAATGCATATTGCTGTAGATTCATCCGCCAGTGCCATTCCCATCATAACTCGTGAGAAGGACGTCACTGACCAAAATGTTGCGACCAAGGAGGAACAGCTGAAAGCGGACGCCCAACCGGAATCTGCAGTCACCCCGAAGGATCCGGCTTTGAACGTCTGAGTCGTTTATTCGTTCATTCATATTTATCTGTCGCAATTAGAAGGCTGAAAGTGGCAATAGACGGCGAGGACGGCTAGTAAACGCCATTCAAGGCTGGAGTCTACTGGTAAGGGATACTGTAAAGGCGAGATAAGAAATGGATACGCACCCTCAGGTCGTAATAACGAGTCTGAGGGGCGGTGGACACATATACTACGACGCAGCATCCTCATACTCTTCGATACCCCACGTTCGAGGAAAGTCACTCAAGCCGAGTTCTCGACCTTGAAAAATGAGCTGCGTCCCGCCCTGCGTTACCCAAAGGAGGACTAGCATCCTGGCCGAGCATGTACACCATTCGTCCGTGGAGTCGTCGTCAAAGCGAGACACAGATCGCACACTGTCGCGGTTCTCCGTAAAGACATTACATTTGTTAGCGAGCTTGTGGCTCAATTTCGTTGAGTCGAAGGGATCTTAAAGAATGTACGCGTTTCACAACTCATCGCGTTTGAAAGTCTGCCATGGGCCGACAATATCCTTGAGATCGAATGATTTCCAAGCCTTTTAGATGAGAGGTGCAATGTCTTCTCCTTCGAGTGGGGAATCAAGGCTCATGAGCCCGAGTGGGAAAGCCATATGTAGCTCTTTGCTTTTTGGGATCAATCTCATGAAACAAAGGTAAGTTCTTCTATCCCAGAATACACCTGACAAAGATCGACACCTTCATTGTTCAATTTCTTGGGACCTCGTTCACAAAAAGTCCTGTGCTTTGACTGTGGTTGAGGGACAATGAGCATCCTTGGTGGCCGGTTTGTCTAATTCAATAACCTGCAGAGTTTTTCCTCGCAAAGGGTATATAAAGTGCAGTAGAACGACGGCTATGACCCCAACTCAAACCTTCTCGTCCAACAAACCTTCCCGAAAGATTTACTCACTAAACACCGCAGTCATGGATCTCAACTCAAGTCTGGTTCACGCCCCAAAGAGCCATTGGCACTATGGTATGAGAGCCATCATTGTATGCGAACGTCCTGAAAGTTGCTTTGGTATATTCTTTTACCCAAAAGGTAGTGACCGGGGAAGAGCAACTATTGGCGTCCCTCTCAACCTCTGTGAGAACGGCGGAGTCGGACTCGAGAGTAGGGAGACATTTACACACACCCTACTGGCTCCAAGGATGAAAGAAAGGACCGAGGAAGCAACCTTGCTCATCAACGTAAGTGTACAAGTTTATCCTTACCTATCCACCTATCGTTCAATCTGACCGCTTGTCACAGTGGCCGGGTTACAGTCACTTGAATTTCCAGAGAAGAATCAATCTGCGTACTACGACTGGTGAACTCGCAAGTCAGGTTGCTCGCTTTGTCCGACAGTTCTATGAAACCGTGAGCGGATCACTTCCCTGGCCCAACAGGACTACTGACCGAGTTTTTGTGGCCCAACAGCATTATCTATTTTTCAAGGGCCCAGGGGTCCGGTTGGGCCCTGACTTTTTGACCCTTGAACAACTCCGTCTGCACACTCTCTTCCTAGGTAATGATGGATACTGGCAAATCGAGACCTCCTACGTCTACTAAAACGAAACCGTTGGAAGCTTCATCCATGGTATCCTAGGTTAGGTTTATTTCTCTTATTATACTACTCATAGACGCTCCACGCTACTTTTCCTGATCTTCGAAATGTGCCCGAAATTGTGGCTCCATAGCCATGGAACAGCTGAGACAACAAACAGTGGTCGCCCAATCACCCGACATATGCTAAAATCCGTTCGTGATCACGAATGAGCTCTTCAAAGTCCCCCACAATCTGTGAACGAATCTTAAATAATTGATAGCGTGCAGTGATGGAGAAAGACGGGGTTTATTATTTACCAAAAACAACATTGTCCTTCCGAATCTTCAAGAGCTGTTTCCAGAAGGCTAGAACGCTATTCTCCTCCTTTACCTGATTCTCGACGTTCCATACGTGTTCCACAACCCTTCATCCTGTTTGAACATCTGTTGTGGGCCAACAACTTGAATATCCTTGAGATCAGATAATTTCTAAGCCTTGTAGGATGAGAGGCGCAACTTTTCTCCTTCAAGTGGGGAATCGATGCCCATGAGCCCGAACTGAAAAGCCATATTTAGCTCTTTACTTTTCGGGAGCAAGCAGGCGGCAAAATCCTCCATGTCGTATGTAAACGGAGTCTCCCCTACAGTGGTAAGATCGTATTCTGGAAGAGGAAGGTTGACATCATGAGCATCGTGGTCAGTGAAAGGCAGTCTCCTCTCGGCACTGGGGAAGGCGAGATGGAAAGGAAGCTCACTCACGACAACACCTTCTCGTTCATCTCTTTGAGGTACGTAAAGGCACTGGTCATGGTTCCGATGAGAAAATCATACTTATTGTGGTCCATTGTCGCTGACGGTATAATGATCCTTGGCCCGGTTCCAAAAATGGTCCCATCTACTGAAGTGCTGCAAAATCGTAATGTATTAGAATGAGGGAAAGGGTATGTTGCGGGGGTGGCTGTGGAGGAAGGTTCAGTAAGAGAGCAGATCTCCACTACTTCAAACAATAAGCTTCAAGGTCATTATCTGCCACCTTCCTGCCACTCAGATCGGTCACTTGTGCTTGACTTGTTATGGCCTAGCATCTCAAGAAGGGAGCAAGTTGCCAGCAATCTTTTGGTTTCAATGACGTCTCGAGGCGGTGCCTGTTTTAGAGCCTGTTGACCGCACACAACGAGATATATATCGAATCATGATATCGATGGATCATGGTACCCACTGGCAGTCAGATAGTTGGTTATTGTATTGTATGGGAGAAGGCATTCCCCCTCAGCGATGCCTCCCATCCACCTAGCGGGGTCACCGGTCAACGTTCATGCATCATGGATGGATGACTGTCGGTGCCGTCATCGTGTTCACCAGTCAAAGCTGCTGGCAAGATCCGCTCCGCAGAAACATCTCAATCATTTGTGGGCGCTTCGCTCTCCTTCAGCACAGGATGGCAGACTGGCAACGCACCTTTGCGACGGCGACGCAGGTGATCTCTCTTTCATTGACTAGGCTGTGCGATAATTATCGAGGGAAGATCATTCATAGCCCAGAAGCCCTGCCATGAAACCATTAGGAACGCCACACATTTCCTGATTCAATTGCGTCTCACTGGCCTAAATGAATCAACGACGGGGATCGAGCAGGACATGACAACCTGCCATTCATTGGAAAAATCGATATAAATGAGACACACTGAAATTTCCTACCTCCGCTGTGTTCAGTTCCCAACTTGACCCGCTCCCAGCAGCTTTCTGAGCACCCACTTCTCTCATTTCTTCCAGTGTACCAGGAACGCGATGATTGCCAAGTTGTTGCCTCTGGTCCGCACCGTCGCATTTGGCGCGGTCTGTCTGTTCTCTGTCATTATCTTCAGCCTAAGCGTGCACATAGTTTCAATCACCAGAGGTTATTATCCCTTTGCCGCGCTGTCGCTGGCTACCTCCATCCTGTCCTTGCTTACTCTCCCCGCTTCGTACGTGTTCAGCTTTTCTACATGCGTGCGAGTAGCTCACTGATTTTTCTTGCTCGACGTAGGTATATAATCTCAAGCAAGCGTCGTGGAGCCATCACCTCCTTTGTCGCTGTTGAGATTGTCTGGCTTTGGCTCCTCTGGATCCTATGGATCTCAGGTGCCGGCTCCACTGTCGCCCTGCCCTGGCTCAACTACTACACTGGAGGCGCCTACTCAGAGGCTAGGGCTATTGCGGCCTTCAGTTTCCTCAACTGGCTCATCAGTACGTGTCCTCCCCTGCCAGTTTAAATCTCTGGTGGCTACTTACTAAACAGACGCCCTCATCTAGTCACGTTCTACACCCTCGCCCTCTTAACCCTCTCTATCAGGTCCCACCTCCGAGGCTACACCTACGTTTGGAGGTCCGAAGTCAATCACTTTGACTGGAGTGCTCCTGCCGCCAACAGCGGCTTCAACAAAGGAGGTGTTGCTGGCCCAGAGCAAAACTTCACAGGGACAACCGTACACTCGGAGAACACCTACCAGTCACAGTACCCTGTTGGAAACGTTAGCAACGTGGGCCCCCACGTTCTAAGTCAACAATATCCTCCCCAGCAACCTCAGTACCCTCCGCCACAGCAACAGCAGGCGTTTGTTGGAGCGCCTAGAAGAATGCCACAATCGCCTCAGGTTTAGAGTTTTGTGGGGACGTCGTGAGGGGTGGCAAGGATCCCGTTGGCATTCCGAATTCCTCAGCTCATTGACGCCCGAGCTCTGGATTGGCAGGATAAACGTTTTTACGACCCGTTCTGGATTGATTTAATGACTTGCTTGTCTTTCTCTTCTCCAACCGTGCATTGTAAATTGTATATCGCCTCACGACCTGAGGCTGAGGATCCCTGATATGAAAACCTCATTTTTTCTTTGTTGCATACACCAATTGACATACCTTGGAAGATAGACTTTCAGTTCTTAAGCNGCTCCCATCTACCAGAAGAATTGTAGCGAGGGAGCCGGATTCTATTTATTATGAGCGCAAACGTTTGAACCATTCGCACTGCAATAACGGCGAAAACCCAGTGAGACGCCGCTGCAGAGAAGATCTCCAAGTGTTCCCATTTCGTCAGAGCTGTACAGCTCTGACGAGGTGGTCCATCCTGGGGTACAGAATTTGGAATTAGCAGGTACGAATATACCAGCAGAAAGATACAGGGGGCGAGGACGCTTACATTAACCTCACCCCTCTGTCATGAATGCCTTACAGGAGGTTATCCCAATCTTCCGGAGCACCACCTCGCGAATCGATATCTTCATAGTCAGATCTGCTCCAGGTTGTCAAAAAAAGCACTGTTTCTCAGGCAGTTGAGTGTTATTTTCGACTCACATATCATACCCCATGTCGGCCAGGGGAGATAGATAGATGAGCGACAACCAAAGGACATCAACGCCAAGGTCCTTCAGATAATCCAGCTTGGATTTAATGCCGTTCAGATCTCCAATATCGTCTCCATTAGAGTCGAAGAATAAGATGAGACAGATTTGGTAGATCACAGCGGTTTTCCACCAAGAGAGGTGTTAGGGCCATTATGGAAGTGACTTAGAGTCGACAAGCAGTTCTAACGAAATTATGGAGTCGGATGAAGCACTGTGTGAGGTTCGTTATTAAATCCACCGGCCGGGGAGCATTTTTTTTTATGACCCATGTCAAAAGGCAAGTGCGGCAACAATATCAAGGCGCCAATATCGATACAGTCGGTTGAAAATTTGAGGTCTCGCGGAAGGGAGAACCAATCCAGCCAAGACCCAGCGCACCAACATACCGACAGGGTCAGCTCTTACACTTTTGGAGGTTTTGGACTATCGGTATGGTCGGAATCCAAAGGATGCCGAGTCCCGACAGCGCCGACACTACAACCATTTGAACGTTCAACAACAAATTAACCACCAGAGGTGATAAGACTTTATCATTCTAAAAAGTACATGCAACGCTAAGGAACAAATCGAGGGGATATCGCGAAACTCAGACACCAAAAAACTAAACGGAGAAAACATAACGCCCCAACGTAGCTCATCCCCTCGCCATCGCTACCTTCCACTCTGGCCGACTCTTCCTAAACACCTTCCAAAGGCTCTCCCTGGTCCTCGGAAGCTGTATCGCCTGAATCCTGACATCGACAGGTAAAGAACGCCAAAACTTTCTGTTGTCGTGGTACGTGGACGCTTTGTACTGATACCCAGGGAAAACTTGGTTGAATCTCTGTTCAAGACTCCTAGAGTTTCCTTGGGAGAGAAGTTCGAACCCTCTCGCGACATCGCAGACGAACATTCCAGAGGGCCATCGCATGAGAGGTGCAGCGCCAGTTCCAGGCGGTGGGTAATGGTAATTGACGGTTAGAACATTCGGAGGGACGATGTTACGACCAGCAGCAAGAGTATTTACACTTTGAAGTGCTGCCTGAGGAGCAGGAGCCGCTGGCTGCGACTGAGGCTGAGGGCTAGGCGGCGGGATCGCTCCCTCGCGTTTGACAATGGCAGTCACCACGGCTGCAGGAGCGTGAGTCTGAGCTTCGCGGGGTCGTTCCACCGCAGTAGTCCTACCACCTCCTCCCAACCGCTTCCGGAATTCCACGAAAGCGTCTCCGGCTTTTGTCAAAGTCGCGCCAGTTACAGAAACGCCCATGCGCCTGATATAAACAGCCTGCATAGGAGACACCTTGAGCGGGTACCGAAGCGTCGAGAGCCATAAGCCAAGGTAGGGTTCGAAGAGCTCCATTTCGTCGATGTCTTCTCTGACTGGACCCAGATTATAGGCGAGGTTAGTCTGGGTGAGATCTATGTAAGGCCATGTTGGAGCATCCTGCAGAGGATATACGGCGGTAGGCGACCCAGAGTTGGTCCAACCGTGGTCGAAGAACACAATGTAGATGGTGTGCTGCATGAGTCGGTGCTCGAGATTCTGTGCTGCCAGTGGGTGTGCCATGAGAGCGCTATGAAGGGATAGCAGAAAGGCGAGGAACGCGTCGAGTCGAGATGGTGGTCGTCTGGGAAAAACCTTGTAGAAGTGTTGTTCGTTTTGACTTCTGCAATCGTGAGAAATGGTTGAGAGCCGCTCGGCATTTATGATCACTTGCTGACGACAGTTACTTCGACCCGCCAATCGTCGTTAATCTCGAATACTGCCCGGACTTCTACATAATACTGGGCAGGAGTGTTACCTCAAAGAGGCCTGATATCTCTCAAAGATTCGGATTGAAAGCTTGAGTACGACGAGAATTGAAAACCGTTGAAACCTGTCCGTGCGTAACCTTCGAAACTCCGGTACCAGCCTACCTTGGATAACATATCAAACAGCTTCTGACCTTCTCTTATCCTCGGTGGATCCAAACTCCTACTTCGTCCCTCACGCTGCCTACCAACCTTCCTACCCTCCACGCTTCCCCTAACTTGNCCCCCCATGCTGCCCGCCAACCCCTCACCCTCCACGTTTTCCAAGGCGTGCGGAGCTCGCACATGCAAAGCTGTTAGTTAGGATTTGTCGTCCTGCCCAACCGGTAGTGGACTGACCTTTGTTTCTTGGGCGGCACGTCTACAGCCACGGTAATTCGTGAGAGTATAAGCTTGCACTTCTTCGGCTCCTGTTCTGCCCTTCAGCGGACGCCTTTGGGACTTTGAGCTCTCCCAATTTCTCCGATTCTGCCAACCCTCTTTCCATGATTTCGTTGAATTTTGATCCGCAGCGTACTCACAGCAAATTTTGAAGCCGTAATCAAGAGCGTATGGAAGAGCCAGGACCCGTTGCGGGTCTTGGCGAAGAATCCGTAGACGTCTCCATATACTAAAAGCGTTGCCATCCAGATGGAGTGCGACAGTCGCTGATGTAAATGTAAAGAGGGAGGTCTTGGGAGCGGGAAATCTAGCTTAGGCTGTCAGCAGCTTGCCTTTTGAGCTTGGCTCGAAGCTCCTTATAGGAACAGAGTTGAGCCTGAGGAGCCTAGATGTCGACGCGGCTTCAAGGCGACGGGTAATTCAAGGCAACAACTCCCCAGTCCTTGCAAACTTCAAGAAAGACATAGGGAGCGTCGTTGGCGGAAAATTGGGGATCCCGTTCATCGATGTCTGGCATACAGCAAAATCATTCGACGAAGTTCATTACTCCCCTTCTCAACGAGTGGGAGGAATTTGCAGTGATTTTCGAGCGCCTCCAAATGCTCAGCTCTCTGAGACTTGAGGTTTCCATGGACATCATAATTGTCTTGACGGCTCTTGAGAGTATGTATCTTCCCAAAGAACTTGGCAAACCGCCTGGCGGTCTGGCATTGGGGAGCGAGGGACGAAGGTGTCATCGGATTCGACATCATAATCAGTAAGCCGAAAGGAATAAGATTTGCTAGGGCTCACAGTTCCGAAGTTTCGTGCGCCGTTGATCTCAACATGAGATTAAAGGAAGAATGGCGAATGCAAGAGTAGGATGTTCATGTTCTATAGTGTTTGCGCGGTTTTGTTCTTCCCACCTACCCTCCAGCATCCCTGACACGCAATCCCATTGCCTCCCAAAACAGGGTGTCCATAGCCCTGGGAATTTGCCGTCGGAATCGACTGAGACAAACAAAGGCTTGCGTAGCATTTGATTCGGATTCAACTTGTCACTGCGCTCGATACTCGACGGATACGGTGAGCCGTATGTTCTAATGATCCTAGTGCCGTTGCTGAATCTGCCCCCTTTGTGCCCAGAAGTTTCGGAAGCGGTGGGATGAATGCCAATGACAGTCGAATACGCGGTGTCTCGTGTGGATATGTTCCCCTCATAGTGCTCAAGACACATACTAGATTCGCCAGCGTCAAGAAACTCCACCTACACTTGCGCCGGGAGTCCGTCCCCTGGTTCGGACTTCAAATTTCAAATCGGGATTCGGCGTTTTCCGAGCGCGCCATGCCGACGCCCAATGCGCCTGCGCGCGCATTCCTTTCTTTCGTCCTTTTCATTTTCCTCGAGTCGAAATCCCTTTTCCCTCCTACATTTCCGCAACAAAAATTATGTGCAGCCTTAAAGCACTCTTACTTGCACCAAATGGCTGAATTTCTCAGTGAAATTCCTTTGTGAAAACGCACCTTTGTTGACGGTGAAGCGTGCGCAATTAGCGCAGCGTTTCAACAAAGGAAATGGTCGTAAGTTTTCTCTTATCGTCTCGTATAAACTCTCTAAATTACTCAGTGCGCTCTTATGCATGTCCCTGTACCTTTGCTGTGTCATGCATAAAGTCGTATCGTCGTGGACGACCACACTGATGAGGGCTTGCAGGGGCCCAATGACGACCGCGGATACATTTTGGATCTGGGAAACAGGAAAAAGGTCCGTACTCCTTTTATTTGGACGGCTTCGATTGGCTTGCATATTCTTTCGTTTAGCTGCGACTCCGTCGATCCTTGATGGATATGAACGAACCTCGATTTGGGGCATCGAACGCACGAGCGCAACCTTTCGTCTTGACTTCTGAATCTTCGCTTAAACGTCTCGACTCGCCATAAACGCCCTCAATATTTGTTCTCTGGTCCAAACGTCGAGCTCAGCGGTGTAGATGAAGCACTGTAGCAAGGGATATAGCTTGAGCGACGATGCTGTGTTGGGAATACCGAGGTTAGTATTGATTCGCTATTGAGAGGTTTCAAAGGATTGACACACCAACTCACAAGGCCTAGAAACGCGTCCATGTTTGAACTCACGAGACTTGCAGCGCGAGCTACACCCACATCACTTAGCTCCGGGACGGTGCACTAGGGCGGGTGACGATTTCGTTTTGAATGTGCAGGTGCGCATCGTTCAAGAGGTGTGATCGATATCTCACCTTTGATTCAGATTTTTTACCCAAACATCGAGGTCCGAGATACGCGTTCCTTCTTACAGCCTTCCACCTGCCTGTGAATCGGAGTCTCCTCTCCCGATTTCACTAAAAAAGCAAGTAAAAGCAGGAGAAACTTGCTATGTGCGCCGAATGGCTGCCGGTCTCGGCGTGGGTTCTTTGCAAACACAGCCACGGTGACGACGAAGCGCTGATCTCAGCGTTATAACAAAACACATGTACGTTTCCGCTATCCACCCATATAAGCTCACTTAATGGATCGCTACAGTCTTATGCACATTTCTGATTTCCTTTGTACTCCTTTTGGCATACTAGAACATTCCTTAAGCCCTGCGGAGATGCCCAGGCATATGGAGCGCTCCAGAAACTCGCTCTTCTGATCTGAGCGGAGGGGGTAGGAATTCGAGAGAATTCTCTCCGTGCTGTCTGATGTGGAGCAATTTCCGGTGAGCATCTTTGTATGGGAAATACGAAGACAGAGTCTAACTTAGATCCATCGGCTATGACGAAAATCGTCTGCTCAACACTACCTGGTCTTGTACAGTCAAATCCAAGCATCTTTGATGAGCCCATTGGACCTTATGGTAGCTTCTCATTGCCGACCCTCGAAGGGAGCATCGATCGGACATCCTGCAAAACCCCGATCCGGGGGTTCGGAATACGTTGGACGGACTGACATGGGCTCGTAACAAGACAAGGGCAGCGTTGTAGAGGTATGTTTGTGCCAGCTCTATTACCATGCCAATATGAACATCTTGTGTTTTATAAGTGGGTAGCAACCTTGTACTCAAAGCAAAACGGCATCCCGAGCGCCACCATCGTACCTGCCTCACCCAGCCTCGAGGCTCTTCAAACCTTCTCACGGCACGTCCCATTGTGCTTCATCGGTCTTCCTGATCGTCTCTCCTGCTCTTAATTAACCTCACAAGCACTCAAGCACTCAAGCACCCACAGCTCTGCAATACTCTCATAATAGCCATGCTGGAGAAACCGAAAACCGTCTTTCGCAAAACCCTGAAGAAATTTGGCCGTTGGAAGGCAAAATTACGCTCTGATGACGGCCCACAGTCGAAGGAAGAGGTCTCGAAGACGGGGAAGATGGTGGAAAAGCTCGAGAATGGTACGCACCACGCTTCTCCGCCTTGGAGCTCCGGTGATGTCCTGACTACTTGCGAAGAACCTGAAATCAGGACGGCTGTCGGCGCTGTTGAGACGAAGGCCGAAGACGACGACAAGCAAGTCCTCGGCACTCTGCCTACACTCGAAGACACGGACCCCGATGCACAAGATCTCATCAAGACCCCACAAGAATCGCCTGCCCCTGCTAATACTGCCTCTTTCGAGGCAAAGCCGGCTCTCGATCTCAACTTGCCATCGCACGGCGCAGCCAAGGAGAAAGCAGAGGCGACCCCGGCCGAGCACGCCGTTCCTAGCGACGCTAGATACGACCACCTTGATTCTGGCAAGGCTTCAGCGCAAGATACCGCCGCACTCGATGACAAGGAGCCTGCTCTCCCAGCTGTAGCCGGGTCTCAGGTCGACGCCGCGGGCGACGTTCAAACTCCCAAGAAGAGCAAAATGAAGACTGCCTGGACCATCGCTACGCAAGCCCTCCGCACGCTCAATCGATGCGCCGATGCCTTTCCACCGCTCAAGGCTGCGACATCCATCCTCGTCGAGATGTTAGATCGATATGATGTGCGTGATGTCATTTTCTTTCGGCGATGAGGCCATCCTGATCATATCGTTTCCAGCAAGTGCAAGGCCTCGAAACTCAGCTTAAGGAGTTCGCAGACACAGTCGACGAACTCGTGAAAACGATCCAGGGGCATCGTGATACTACCGATGCAAAGATGAAGGCTCGGCTCGATGGCTTAGTCCGGTAAGCCCATTCGACCCTCATTTTTACTGTGCTCACGTCCTTGCCTACAGCGCTATCGAAGCTTCTACTGTCAGGCTCGGAGTGAAGGTTGGGGGAAAGTTGCGGTTCGTCACTGCCAAAGAGGATGTGGACGCGATCAAGGAAGAGCTTCTCGTGATAAAGTATGCGATCCAAGTGTTCATGGTGCGTCCTATGTACGTCCTACTCAACTCATTCGGTACCGACCACTTCCTAGATGTATACCGCCATCGAAACCTACGCCAACGTCTCATCCATCAAAGAGCATCGTGCGTGAGGTCTCTTTCCAACCCGCCTCTCTCACTAATCGCCTGCCAGATCTCCTCGCGGCTCTCCCTTGGGTCCCTGGGGCAGAATTCAGACAGGAAGACCGCCCCTGCTGCCTAGACGGCACTCGGATCAACCTCCTCGCCGACCTACTCGTTTGGGCGACCGCACTCAAGGAGGATGAGCGGGTCTTCTGGTTGGGTGGCATAGACGGCACCGGCAAAACCACCGTTGCTGAAACCTTTTGCCGTATCCTTGCGCAGAAGGGTCTGCTCGGTGGCAGCTTTTTCTGTTCCAACAAGTCTCAGGATAGGCGAGACGTTCGCCGCATCTTTCCTTCCCTTGCTCGGAGCTTGGCTCGGTACCACCCAGGGTACCGGCGAGCCTTGATTGAGGCTCTGCAAACGCTTCACGAGTACGACATCCCCAGTATTAATCTTGGGGAGCAGTTCCGTTCCCTCTTCGTCGATCCACTGCAGACTCTGAATGCAGAGGAAAAAGACACATTGTCAACTATGACTTTTGTCGTTGACGCGCTGGACGAGTGCCAGGATAACGATGCTATGGAGCAGTTCCTTGAGATCCTCCTTGACAATTTGGAGTCTCACGACTGCCCGCTCAAGTTCTGCGTGACGGGCAGACCTGAAGCGCATATCCGGGAGAAGCTAACCGAGTCCGGTATCGTTCCGAGCATCCAGCTCCATGAAATCGACGACAGCCTCGTCGAAGACGATATCTACTTTTACTTATCCATCATGCTAGGGAGCCTCAAAAAGCTTCGAGATGGGTATACCAGCTGGCCACCACCCGAGCTTCGAGCACTCGCAAATCGAGCTGGCAAACTCTTTGTCTATGCCTCGACTGTGTTCCGTTACGTCAAAGCCTCACGCTCAGATCCCAAATCGCGCTTGATACAAGTGCTTGATCACAAGACGGCGGAGAGCACCTTACAGACCGCGACAAAGAACCTGCACTCCATATATGCTTTGATCTTCTCGGAGGGGTTCGATGTTCTTGACGACGATGAGCAGGACCTGTCGCGTAAATGTCTAATGGTGCTTACAAGCGCCTATGAGCCTCTTTCGGTTCTTGACTATAGCAAGTTACACAATACTTCGCCAGCGCAGATTCGAAATGCTCTCGAGAACCTTCATTCTCTCATAAAGGTTCCAAATCCGCCGCTCTCGGATGGCGATGATGACCCTGATGCAGTAGTAACTGCTCACCATTACTCAATTATTGAGTATCTTACTACTCCAGAGGATGGTTCCAGATGGACCAGCTCCATTCTAGATAGTCATTTACACATGGCTGATTCTTGTGCCCTTGTACTCCGGAATCATTTACACTTTGGTGTTTCTGGAATCCCCAGCTCTGATGAGGCACTTGACATGTTGCCCACAAGCTATTTGGACTCAATTCCTAGCTATTTGCTCCATGCATCTTGTTACTGGGTAAAACATTGGCTTGAAGTCTTCAAGAATGAAGCTACCCCCACTATCTCCTCCTCAAATAATTCAAAGGAATACCTGATTGAACAGTGTACCTACTTCATTGGTCACAAGTTCTTGTATTGGCTGGAATTGCTTGCATGTTTCAAGCATTCCCACTTGGCTTCAGCTTATTTCATCCAAATACAAGCAGTAAGTACTTGGAAAAGCATTGTAATTGGTAAATTAATCTAACTTGCTTCATTCTAGGCTGCAACTGATTTCTCTGAGTTTCAAAACATCTGCTCAGACTGCCTCCAGTTTCTCAACCAATTCAGGACAGCCATTGGATTCAATCCTGCCCACATCTATCTCTCTGCTTTGCCTATGTTCAGAGCAGGCTCAGATTCATTCTTGGTCAAAAGCTTTGCCCCCCTGTTCCAAAATACTGTCAAGCCCATTACCATCTCTTCTGATGGTTATAAGAGGGCAGCTGTTCATGACATATTCCCATTCTTCACCTTTGAAGCTTTGAACTGCCCAGTTCTTGATGTGGCTGTCTCACCAAATGGAAAATATCTTGCGACTGGCTATGCCAGTGAAAAGATGTACATATGGAGTTTGGAAACAGCAGCCCTGTTGATGGGACCTCTATTCAGCCATGCTGGCATCGTCACTGCTTTGCTCTTCTCTGCAGATAGCATGTTCCTTGTTTCTGGAACTCAGTCTGGGATGATTTTGGTGTGGAATGTGCACACTGGAGCAATGCATGCTAAAAGCATACAAGGGTTCCCTGGAATCCGCTGCTTGGCTTTACCTTCTCCTTCCAATAATGCCATCTGTCCTGGCCTCCTGGCATCTGGACATACCAATGGAGAGATCCACTTTTGGGATTTGGAGAGTTGCAAACATGAAGACTATCACTACTATCATCCTCACCTGACTGCAGTCACTGCCATGTGTTTCTCAGCTGATGGAACTCAACTGGCATCTGGATCTCTAGATGGTATCATCCAGATAAGATCCATCTCCTATGATACCAAGTCCATTGAAGCCTCTGGGAAAGTCTTTGAGCATGGCCAGCCAATCAGTTCAGTTGTCTGGCCATATGAACACAGTGCATGGCTATTCTTCACTGCAAAAGATGAATTTCTTCATACCCTTGATGCAAAAACCATGGAATTGGCTGATGAAAATCATGGCTACATGTTCAATACTATGAGTCTAACATGTGTTGCCATTTCATCTGATGAAAGTCTGTTGCTCACTGGAACCCATGATGGCTGTCTTGCACTTTGGTCACCTATTAGGAATGGTTTTCAAGTGGTGTCTAAACCATGGAAAGCACATACAAGCTCAGTCACTGCTCTTGAATTCATTCCAAATACACATTTGGTGATATCTGCATCCCAAGATCATTCTATTCATATCTGGGACTTGGATGCCATTCAGAAGACTACTGGTGATGACAAAGTAGACCGGAAGTTTGAGTCTATGGTGTACAATCCCAAGACTCATCAGGTGATTGCTGTAACTGCCAACTATGGCAATATCTCATCCTGGGATATGGAAACTGGACATATGCAAAAGGAAACCCTCAGAGCATGCAGCAGCCCCAAACCCAAACTATTGATTTGGGAAGATGGAAAATTCCTTGCTATTGCAGATGGATGTGGGCTTTCACATTGGAATGCAGAGACACTGGAGCCAATTAGTAGCCACCTGGTCAAACACAGAAATCCAATTACAGATATTGTCCTTGGCTCAAATGCCATCTTCACCTCATCCTTGGATGGTCAAATTCTGTGTTGGAAGATGAAAGATGAGGGTCTAGCTTTGGATAAAGTCCTCATCTCTTGTCCACAGCCCATAACCTGTATGGACATATCTGGCCACAAAGAGATTCTTGTCTTTGGATCAGAGAGCTTTGTATTTCTTGTGAATATAGCCAGGGAAAATGATCTCTCAGGAGCAGGTATCTCTGGGAAGCTTGACAATGGAGAACCTGTTGTATCCCTTGTAGTTTCCAAGGCCTCAGATATTCTTATTGCAGTATGTCACCCTCCCAATGAAATCCATGGATTCATGCGGATTTGGAACTTCAAAACCAAGCAGAAGCTTCACTACTTGGACTACCATCATTTTGTACCACAAGCTCTAGCCATCTCTCCAGATGGGAACTACTTTGCTACTGGTGGGGGTGATCAAAAGATCTTCTTAAGTGAAGTGAAAAACCCTCAAAAAACTCGCAGAGTCCTTGTTGGCCACACAGATGACATTACAGGACTTGCTTTTGCCTACAATACTACCTATGAAATGAATACCTTGATATCTAGCTCTCATGACCTTACCCTTCGACAGTGGATTCTTGAACCTCATGCTGGTGCCCCTCAGTACCTTCATGAGGACCGGGCACGAATTATTCGCAATGATGCTATGCAATCAAAGTGTCTTGGTGGAAAGCTCTACCGGTTTTCATTCAAAACTTTCCATGAGGAGGGGGTCTATGGTTGGGATGGCTGGGTTCAGGATGCTAAAGGCAACAATTTATTTTGGATTTCTCCACATCAAAGAACCTTAGTGAAAACACCAGGAACACTCAGAATTGATGGAGTCTACCAGAACTGGGAGCTGGACATGAGTCGTGTTGTTCATGGATCACGTTGGAAGCAATGCTTTACTGGATGAATTGTTTATGTAGTATCTTTCCAGAAGTACCACTATGCAGAGTAGGCATGTATTGAGCAGTATTCTTAGTACAAGTTGAACATCCTTGTTGATTCAGAAAACATGAGAATAGTGAGAGATAGAATCCTTGATATTCAACCAGGCATCCCCTAGTATCTATAAAGATATGTCCTCGATCAGTTTACACCTATCTACCTCTTGGCGACTCTCTCTTTGACCAGGCTTTTCCAAGTATTTTTCCTTTTGGCATTCTCTGCACTCTGAGAAGTTCACTGTCAGATGAGTGTTCTTGCTTTGACCGTCACTATGCAATCATGGCACTAATCTCATTTCTGATTGGCTTGCAGATGCGTCAAGGATGCGTCACTATCGCAACATTGTGAATACACTGTACATACCGTGTCTGACGAGCCCGCAGGACTGAGCTCGAATGTAGGGTTAGGATTGAGACTACATCGCGGCGCTAGACATGATATGCATTTGTAAATTCATGTGCTATTTGCTCACAATCGAATGAGAATATTCTGTCCTCAAGCCTCGCGCTGAATGCTACGAACAGTTTAGCACGCCTGGTATGGTTGGTGCTTAGTCGCAGACTTTGAAAGCATACTGATTCTCTTCGCAACACAGGTGACCGCGCCGTGCGTCTGGCTCCTTGGCTAATCACTTGGGTTGCGGTAAAGCGGACTGAGGCAACGTCTCACAAGTTGGTTCTCATCTCTGTGATCTCACGACCGATTGCCACACCCCTCAACCGCCTCCGTTCCACTTCGATAATGTCTCGTTACTTAGCACACAAGAGTTGAAGCCAGAGGTCCTTTGCGTTCTCCCAGTATCTTCGTGTATTGCTTTTACCATTGGTTTGAGTGAAATATCCAATGATACTCCATCTCTATAAGATCATACTCATCTTGCTAGCAGATTGAAGGGTCAATCGGGCAGAGTCCGCGCCCGAAGCTGAAACTCGAGCGTTACAACTAACAAGATATAAGTTGGGCAGCGGCCAACAAGTGACCATAGCCCGCTGCCATTTCCGCGGCATACTCACGTTACAAAGAGTACAGATAATGAAAATGAGGAGTCGAACGACGAACACGAAGACCCGAATGAGGAAGCGGTTGTTTGACACTATAATACAACTTATGGCGAACAAAGAAAATCCCATTTAATATTACATTAGCGGTAGCTGCATGCTATAGGATACATTAGTTTGTCGAGCAAGCCTCTCGGCATGTGGAGCCATCTGCAAGATGACAATAAGTTCAAAAGCGCAAAGTAGGAGTGGTAGTGTACTCACAAGCCGATAGATGCGAAATCTCGCCTGCTCACCACCCAATCCTATAATATGCATAAATGACTTCCTCTCCTGAGTCCGTCTCGCACTCGATAAGCTCCTTTTCATGTATCTTCAACGCTTCCTCCCCTTTCTCCTCTCCACTTTCCCCTTCCGAATCAGTCCCATCCGGTACATCCCGTCCCTTCGCCGACCGAGCAAACGGAAACACGGCTTCGATAGTCTTCGATTCCGCAGTATGGGTACGCCGGAGAGGTATCAGAAGGTGAAGGAAGGCCAATTTCCCAAGCAGCCGACACAAACAATCCCTAATCCACATCGCATGCTCCGCCTCGTAGATAATATCCGCTCCAAACACCACATCAAACGGCCGATCGACAGGTGGCATTGGGTTGGGTATAGAGGGGAACGAGGACCAATCGAGTTTATGCGCAGAACACCCTACTCCGCCTCCACCCTCCTGATCGATATCCAAAGAAGCGATATTCGAAACCAGGTTCTCCAGAACGGAAGGGTAGTAATCCGTCGCAACAACCTCTACTTTGGGTTCTTCAGATGACGTTGACGAGAACTGGGTCATAAGCCGTGTAACGACTAGCGAGACAAGACCCGTCCCAGCTCCCAACTCTAAAACTCTGAATGTGGACGGGGTAGACGTGGACGACCGAACCAACCCAAACCGCTCCGGATTCTCACACACCATCTCACTCAACACACACGCCCCACCCCAAGTCTGCGCCCCAACACTCCCATAGTCCTGGTTATCGAGAGGTACGTCGCGGAGGCTGACGGTGGCATAGCTTCCCATATCTGTATCGCCAGGGTCGGTACCCAGCGGTGAGGGACAGGGAAAACGGAACGTGCGATGTAGAGTTCCAGCAGATGCAGTACCTGCACAAAGGGCAAGCAGCGCCGAGGCTTCGGATAGGATATGATCTTCAGCTTCAGAACGAGATATGAGCGCTGTAAGCCAGTTGACTACATAGTTGAGTTCGAAAGTGTCTGCGCGCAGCTCGTCCTGGTTATCGTCCTCGCTAGCTGTTGCTGACTTCATTTTTCTTCGCCTGCGCGTGCCGCGAACGGGTGGATTGTATATTTTCCGCAGGTTTTCGATGCATGATTGGAGTTTGGAGGACGGTGTAGAAGAAAGGGACCGAATCGGGGGCAGGAACGAGCTGGGAGGAGGGAAAGTCATCGATTGCTGAGATTCGTGAAATTGATGGATGATTTGATCACAAACGGATCAAAGCGTCGGAGGAATTATCCCGACGCTGCATGTTCGATCCCGAGAGCGGCCTAATGTTGCTCGTGCATTCCATTCAAATAGGACGCCAGAGGCTCCATCTTCACTTCAACCTCACAAAATGTTTTATGCAGAATAAGGCTGCAATCGTATAATTCATAAGCATAGTACCTAAGCATAAAGAGGTCATCCCCATTCCTACAAACGGAAGCAAACCATGTCCAACATCCAGACTCGACCGACAACGTATCAAACTTAGAGCTTGCCAAGAGCAGGGTTAGTGGTCGACTGGCCAGCAGCCTTGGCACGCTTGCGGAGCATCTGGGTAGACTTGTTACCACGGATACCTCCACCCCATTGACGACGGTTCTCCTCGTACTTGTCAGTGCTGGGATGGAACATCCGAGTCAGAACTGCAAAAGAGTCGACAGACACGAATAGACTCACAAATTAGCCTTGGCAGCGCTGACGAGGGTAGCAAGTTCACGCTGATCCTCGCTGCGCACGTCCTGGAGAGCAACGACAGCAGCAGTCTTCTTGTGCACGACGGTACCGAGGCGAGCCTTGCCCTTGACGATAACGTAGGGGACACCCATCTTGCGGCAGAGGGCAGGGAGGTAGACAACGAGCTCGATAGGGTCGACATCGTGGGCAATAACGACGAGCGACGCCTTCTTGGCCTCAACAAGAGCAACAATGTGATTCAAACCATACTTGGCGAACAGTGGCTTCTTGTCCTTTGCGTCCTTGTTCTCGGTGGCAGCGGCGGCAGCGGCCTGGAGACGGGCCTTCTTCTCCTGCTTGCTCTCAGGACGGTACTTGTTGAGGAGCTTGAAGAGCTGGGTAGCGGTGTTCTTGTCCAAGGTGTGGGAGAATTGGGCGATGGCNGGGGGGAACCTTGAGACGCTGGTTGAGGATAACCTTTTGGCGTTGGAGGCGGACGTATTCGGGCCACTTCACGAAGCGAGTGAGGTCACGGGTGGGTTGAATGTCCTGGCCTATAAGTGACAGTGAGTTTATGACCGCGACGCCAAAAATTCAGCACGACGCACCAATGCCAAAGTTTTTCGGGGTAGCCTCGAAGAGAGGGTTCTTCTTGGCCTTTGTGGACTTGCTCGCTCCGAAGGGAGCAGCAGCAGGCTTCTTGCCAGATCCGGCTTTGGATTTGGGGGGCTGGTCATTGAGACGAAGGGTCAGCAACTCGCTCTTGCCCAACAAGGAAGAGGTCAACGCTGCGACGTGCTTCGGAGCTCTAACGTCGTGCAAATTGCAACGACCCAGCAAATCTCATGCGAAAGAACGCTTCATCTGTGCGCCAGAGCTGCAGCTCAGCGGTGCATGGACATAATAACGGATTCTAAAATCGCTAGTCCATAGGTGAGTTTAGGGTACCCAGACGTCATCCAGACCAGAACACGCACCATCCATCTCGAAATCGCAGAGTTTTCGAGATATTTTCCGTTACGCTGCTGGTAGAGCTCCTCCGCACGTACACAATGCTGTCAAACTCACCATTTTGTCGATAAACTTGACGGTCTTGACGCTGGATGTTGGCGATAACGACGATGGGCGGAGGTTTGATGGACCACTGCCGGGATTTACTTCTCCGACTGAAATATGCCGAGGGGTCGATGTGGGGTGAGCTCTCTCATTCGAGTTTCCCCATTATATAGACGAAAGTCAAGAAGTGAGTGAGTTCTAGTCATCAAGACTCTGTTCTTGACCCGGAGGGCCCCGTTTCCCAGTCATCTAACAGTCGAGCCTTTTCAAAGTTGTAATATATGTAGTAGCAGTCCTCGAAGTACGATCTACCCGTAGCAGAAGCCTTCCGTTCCAAACGATGAGAACGGAATACATCGATTCGTCGAGAAATACAGTCTATAGGACGCCAACGCTGGTGCCCTTCTCGAAGTACATCGGACCCGTATCAAGGAGCCGATACTGCAGTGATGAGCTGCGCGGAATCAGCTTGACTTCCGGTACCGATGGAGGTGCAGCGGGACCGCGGTGCAAGGCAATCTAAGTTAGACAGGATTAGACAGCGTCAGTTCAAGGCATATCAGTTCGAGGTCATCAAATAGATGAGAAATTCTATGAAGGAGAAGCACTATAACGGGCCACTCACCTCGCCGCTAACCGATCCGCTTCGACCACTGTATAGCGGTCGAACATCAATATGGTATGTGCACAGTTGTAGTAACTGGCTCAGCTGGTCGTCTGGTATATCGGTAGGTGATGCGATATGGTATCGGACGACTAGCGTGCATTGGGCCTAGTGAATCAGAGCGCCCATTATTATCTTCCAAAATACATGAAGGGATAAGAGACCTCCGAGTGGGCGAGGGACTTGCCTTTCGACACAAAGCGCGTACAGCACGCACGAGTCGCATGATGTCATTTGGAGAATAGCCAGTCCATTCTAGTGTCGATACGTCGTCGAGAATGACCAGTCGATTAGACGCTTCATCACTATCAGATTCGGAGGAAACACCATGTCCAAGAGCCTGGACGATGGCACTGTACACTCTTGAAAGACAAGGATTGCTCCCTGAAGCATCCGGTGTAGTCGCGATGCCAGGGATATCGATAAATTGGATCAGCCCCGACGAGATGTGCTGAGGCAAGTTCACGTTCTAAAGTCATCATCGTTTGAAGTGAATTAGAATTAGTTTATATTTAGTGGTAGTCACAGATTTGGAGCCTACATGTTTCGATGCAATGGCCTTCCAACGTGTCAGGTCCTCCGAAGCAGAAACGACGAGCACCTGTGGCCCAGCTTTGGGTTCAGACACCTTTGGTATCCGAGACTTGGATTGGTGAGCCTTAAGATGGCTATAGACTGCTTGATGTATCAAAAAATCTGCAGGTGCAGATAGTTCATCCGTTATCAAAGTGCATACTCCTGAAGGGACGGAGAAGGGCTGAGCTGTCGTCATTGTGGTTTTGCAAGGCAAGGAGATGGTGGGGGCTCTCTGAAGTGGATTCTCCGCCGGCAATCAAAGATCGGTGCTTGGTTTGGACGCCCGCGGCAAACAATTGACCATTCCCCGCCAAAACGAAAGTATACCTCCAGAGATTCTCCTACTCAATCTCCCAAGTATCGACGAAAAGGAATAAGAGTGCTCGTCGACCATGCGTCATTTTCTCTGTGTCTGCGTGGGGCGTGGGGCGTGAGCTTGCAGAGAGAACGAGCTCTGCTTGAGAGTCCGGTGGTTCACGGGGCTATGGGAACGACCGTTGCTTTGGGACAACATGCTCAACACTTTCCATTAAGAGAAGACTTGCAATCGTCTCAAAATCTAAACACAGCCCACCACCAAAAATCGTCGCCTGTCCTATACCAAAAAAAAAAACTGCGAATGAGACGAAGATGGAAAGAGAAAAGTAGGGAGAAAGCTCAGGTAAGCTACGCTCTACGCTCTCCGACGTGAACATCTTTCAAGTTGAAAACATCATATACTTAGAATATCAGCAGTCCATACTAGCTTCGGAGGATTTCCGTGCTGATTATGTGTGCTTCGAGCTTCCCTCTTCCCAACAGCCAACGAACTGCAGCGCAGGAGCCCCTAACCTTCAAAATAATCCTCGGACAAAGAGGCATCGGATCCGTCTCCAGTGAGCGAAACTTCCAACAGTGTAGAACACTGTTAATCAAGTGTAAGGGTCGACGCAGTGAAGATGGCAACATCAAGGGACTTTGGAGGGAGGAAAAAGGCAATGGCTTGGTCATGGAGATAGTCGATTCACTCCGATTTCGAGCCAGAGGTCAAGGCGATGGGTCGCGCGGACCAGGGGGAAGAGCTGGGTGGGGTGGGAGTGAGGATAACAAGCATTTGACGACGGCAAGGATGCTTTAAGGTTTTCGCTCTGACGATGATGACGACGACGAATATAACGACGAAGAGGGCGGGTGATATTGAGAAGGGCAAGGAAGATGGTGTGGACGAGGACGGGGAAGAAGAGGCACGCAAATTGTCTCACTATCCGACGAGCTCTTCCAATCCGCCTTCCAGTCATGGAGAGTCGTGCCAAAACCGATGGCAGGAGTCTCCATGAATTCGAACGGTAAGCCAAAGAGTCGAAGGTCCCGTTAATAGGGTGAGTGACACGTCTACTTGTCAGGTATCTCCAACTAACCTAGAACACGGTTTTAGCTCCGAGCCCACCTTCCTGACCTTTCAGCGCCATCTACAGCTCCCCGGGAAATAAACGAGTTTATCAACCACTCGTTGCTCCGAAAATGTAAGGGACGAAGAAGAACAGGCGCGCACATCGAGTGGCGAGTTTTGTGCTCAAACCAACGTCGTCATGAAAACGAACGATAAGTGAATAGACCTCTGGTCGTCCCGTTAATACGGTGAGTAACACCTTTATATGTCAGGTTTTTCCAACCGACTTGGTGTCCTAGCTCCAGGTCCGCCTTCTCCTTGACCTTCGGACCCATCGATAACTCCCCGGGTAAATCAACGAATCCCTCAATAGCTCGCTTGCCCTGGAATTTCGTGCAACGAAACCAGAATGACGCTGGGGCGCAGGCAGGTGTGTGTTTTCCCTGCAGTTCATCTGCTTGTACTGAACCCTGGACATACAGACGGCTGCTGTTCAGGCTACTACTAGTAGCCGACGCAGCTCAATTTGAAGAGCTTGATGGCATACTGCTGTATTGGGTCGTCACTTCTATCGATACTGTGGAACACACGAAACCTATTGGGCAATGTGAAGTGGAGATCACATATATACTGCTTCCGATGCTATCACATAGACGCTCACCACACGATGCATCGAGCGAGCACTGGCCACGAGGCACTTCGACACATTCCAAAAACGCCAACGCATTCTCATTTGTGATTTGAGGTTCATCCAGGAAAGCCACGTGCCAGTGCCAACTGGGGTGTTCCGAGTCCAATGAGGGTCTCATCACGGATCGCAGACCCGCAGGATCCTTCTGTATCGATGCAGTGCCAGAATGAATGTTAGCGCCTCGAAGGTTGCAAGATGTGAGAAGCTCACCGGGTCCTTGGCACCGGGAGTGCTGTCCCAAATTAACGTTTGCGCGAAATGAATTGAACTAATGAGCATGACCGTGCTGTCAAACCACGAGGCAATGGCGCTGTGCAGATGTGCACCATATCTGGATGTCCTGCTTGCCACATATGAGGGCACGAGTGCCGTGGTGTTACCCATTCGCCCATCAGCACCTTTCACTCACCATATCCCAAACGTACCCAAACTCAAGGCTGCAGCTCGTAAGACGATGGACTTGGAGGCGCTTCTTAGGTATGCTCGCATGAAATACTTGGGATACCAAGAACTAAATGTAGTGCTCCAGCTCTCTCAGTTTGACTGTCAACCAAGGCAATGAAAGGTGAATCGAACAGCTTACAGGATGACAAGTCCCTGACAAGGCTTCTTCAGACGATTTTACTTGACAGGTATGAAAAACTGTTCTTCAGATTAATTTCTATCGCAAACCCTGGCATTCATGTTTCGTGGCCCTGTCAGATATTACTCTCAAGCATCAAGACAGCGACACTGATGGCACATATCAGCCATTGAACATCACAAAGCTTGTAATACTTGGCCTGCAGAATGAGCCAGATGGAAAACACTTTCCACTGCTGCAAGTCAGTCCCAGGCAATGGAATGTTGAGGGTTCCATTGAACTGTAAGCCAACGCATCACCAATGTGCCCTTTCACCAAATATCAAAGCTGACAGTTTCTTCCTAGCCCCAGGGAGATTGATGACCTTGAATTTATTGCTCAGTCTGAAAAGGGCTCAAACATAGCATTCTTGCATTTGGACAGCTCTAGAATGCACACAGTTGCAAACAGCTCAGAGAACAGTAAGAAGATCAAAGTTTTGAAATTTCAGCAGACCATAGTCTAACTCATGAGTGACCTAGCAAATTGTCACTCATGAGTTAGACTATGGTTCCGAGGCATTTTGACTTGGGTTCATACACACAGTTTCCAGGCACCAAGATGGATGTGCAGCATGTGCAGGAACCAACAACGGCACTGCTGTTTCCTGTTGGTGTTCCCTGCTCTCTTTCTTGGGATCATATTGGCCGGTCCCTCATTAACCTCCAATGCCAAAACCCTGAAAGTAATTTGTGTACTGCTGAAGTCAAAATGCCTCGGACCACCGCCGTGCAAAGCAGTGGCCACTTCCCACAGGCCTGCTGAAATTTGAAAACTTTGATGTTGGCCTGGGACTAACTTACTCAATGAGTACCCAAGGGCAGCTCATATCACCTTGACATTGCAGAATGCATTGCACAATGGCCCAGCTTACAGCCACTACTGTTAGAATACAATGCCTATGCTGTGTAGATACTATACATTGTTTTCTAATATGGACATCATTGTCCATTGATCTATTGTACTCATACCTATTGTTCTTTCTCTATTGTTCTATATTTAGATAATTCTATTGTACTCTATATGTAGACACACTATTGTTAGGAACAGTATATAGATACCAGTGAGTGGACCTGATTCCCCATCAAATTCATTCCACTCACAGGTATGTTCTCTGTTGTATTTATTACTTATTTGTACTAATTGAATTCATTCCACTCACAGTGGTTACACTCATTCTTGTTGAGTCTTGACAGCTACCATACAGGCTGAGCTTGACCTGACAACCCCGGTCTAGGATACATTTCTGACAACTGAGAAATGTGGCACATTCCTAGAATTCCTAAGCTCCTGCTCCTGTTGATTTTCCATTGATCATGTCGTTCAATCTGGCACAAAGGAGCATCTTCTCCCAATTGCGCAGCTTCATGACTTCCTGTCATGCCATACAAAGTCATTGCTCAAGCTTTTGGCAGATCTGGAGTAGTGCTTGAGCATAAGACCACTATTGGTATGAATAAAGGTGCGTTCCCCCTTACCTGCAAAAAGGTGTGGCTGATGGATTCAGCAAGGCTCTGATCGGCAGCTTGAATACAACTGGCCAAAAGTCTCACAGGTGAAGGTGTATTTCTTGGTGGCTTTGGTTGTCACAAAAAAGGGAGGAGATCGCTAGAGGAGGTGGTGGAAATATTGACAGGAATTGCAGAGCAGGAACAACAGGAATAAGAAAGGCCATGAAGAACTTTTTCTGTTGCTATGGGACTTTTGGCTCTGTTGGAGACAATTTCTGGCTCACAGAACAGTCCCTCAATGTGTATAGAACACTAGCAAAGAAAGACCCTGGAGAGCAATCATGACAATGGAGGAGAGAGTTTCATGGCTCCCTTTTTGACTTGGGAAACAAACTTGTTGTTCCCATGCCAGGGAGAGTTGTTGAGGATATGCAAAGCTTGTAAGCCTGGCATCCAGGAGTGAATGGTGCTGCCAGAGATGACAGCTAAGGCTGTCCATGAGTCCAAGTCTTCTATGAGTACTCACAAATAGACCCATGGTAATACTCACAAAAACTTGGATCTGTGGGTCTGAGTCACCTGTGGGAAAATACTTGTGAGGATCCAAGTATGGATTCTGAAGGCACAAGTACTTGCCACAAGCACCCATGAAAAGCTATGAAAACCCATAATTTGTTCAGTAAAAGAAACACTTTATGCCACAATTTTTCGCAAATTTTTACAAAATCTTTCTGAATTATTACAGGCCAGATTGGATGAAAAAGACTTAGTGGACAGCTATTTTCACGCCTCATGGTGCACAGGCCCAACCTGACCAACCAGATGGGCTTGCCTATTATAGGAAAGGAAAATGTGAATGGGTAAGACCTAGTAGCACTAGTACTTGACTACAAAAGGCTGTACACATCTAGTCTTTTGACTATTGGTGTATGTAACCTTGACCAACCAAGTTGGTTTGCCTACTGTAGGAAAGGAAATGTGAATGGGTAAGACCTAGTAACACTAGTACTTGACTATAAAAGGCTGTACACATCCAGTCTTTTGACTATTGGTGTATGTGACCTGTGTACATTGTACAAAATGTGCAAAATGAGTTAGTGGACACCAGTTTTCACGCCTCATGGTGCACAGGCCCAACCTGACCAACCAGATGGGCTTGCCTATTATAGGAAAGGAAAATGTGAATGGGTAAGACCTAGTAGCACTAGTACTTGACTACAAAAGGCTGTACACATCTAGTCTTTTGACTATTGGTGTATGTAACCTTGACCAACCAAGTTGGTTTGCCTACTGTAGGAAAGGAAATGTGAATGGGTAAGACCTAGTAACACTAGTACTTGACTATAAAAGGCTGTACACATCCAGTCTTTTGACTATTGGTGTATGTGACCTGTGTACATTGTACAAAATGTGCAAAATGAGTTAGTGGACACCAGTTTTCACGCCTCATGGTGCACAGGCCCAACCTGACCAACCAAGTCAGTTTGCCTACTGTA
>JANBPK010001202.1:0-111612 GCA_027579435.1 Candolleomyces eurysporus | reverse complement strand
AACTTCGAGAACCCAGCATCCAGCCATCATCAACGGTACTAATTGGTACTAGATTATGCATCACGGCTTCGCGCCCTTGTTCCTGCTTTTGTCTATGTCAGGTAAAGTGTGGAGAACGTCTGAGTCAAGGTAAAGTTCATAAAGGGTCAAATCGCTTCAAGGCTTGTTCGCTTGTAAAGGGCTCACTGTCAGGAAGGAAAGGACTAGTGGAAGGGGGAAGGTACACGAGGCGTTTTAGAGCTTCGAAATGACGTGAACTATGGAGCTCGATCGCGAACATTAGACGCCGTCCGGGACGCCGTCGAGCCCCCTAACCAAAGGTAGGTCGGTCACACTCACTTCCCACACTGAGAAAACTTCAATAAGGTGGGCGGAAATCGGAGCTAAGGCTGGGCATGGGTACATCATGCCCTAGCGCGTCTTTCGCATTGGGAAATTCCTATTGTTGGTGAAATTGATTTCGTGACCATAACGTCAACGTCTGTGGATCGACAAGAAAACCTTCCCGTGGGCTCTGAGCTTACTCTACAGCGTTCAAAGTTGGGGATCAATACTCAATTCCGGGTCGACCGTTTCTCGCCTGATACACTGTCGGAGAAGCCTCTGGACCTGCCTCAAGGAGAGATGAACCTGAGGCTCTCGTGCTCTCTCAGTCATACCTAAATCGATCATCGTGGCGAGACTTGTAACCGAACAGGATCGACAGTTGACAATAGTAACTCTCACCCGGACGGTGCGAAATGGGACGGAACGTGCACGATTGACGGTGAAATTGACAGGCCCGTTTGCACGTTTCACCAGTTCAGCAGTCATTCACTTGCCATTCGGTTCAAGTGTGTGATAACCTCTCCAAAGGCGGCACTCATCCCACAACATTTAATTTCGCTCAAACATGAGCTTACGCATGAAGAGCTGGCATAGCTATGTACTCCGAGATACCGGAAATTGAGCTCGAGTGTAGTGGCTGTACGCGCAGTAATTTCTGAGATATCGGTCGGAGTATCGAACCTCGAAGTTTGAGCGTCGCGCTGGCGAGACACTTGCGCCTAATCTCATTCAAACAGCAATAGCCATAGTCAGATCGGCCCTCCAGTTTAGGGTCCTCCTTTTCTCATATGATAACATATCCAGACATCTCCAACTGAGTTTGGTGAGGTCATGGCGTAATATTGTCGTCTTCTCGTGTCTCATGCGGTCGAAAAGATGACAGTAGCCTGCAATATCAACGGTATCACTGCGCAACCGGCCGAGAACGTACCCACAGCGTTCGCCGGCCCAGGTATCGAGCTCAGTTCTGAGTTCTTCGGAGTAATCCAGAGGAAATCAATTTAGAATCGCTTCTTGTCAAGTCTTTCCTATCTACAGCGAATAATTGCGATGATAAAGTATCTGTTACTATGGTTCAGAAAGCTGAGATGTTATTTCAACTGACCGAAGCATCGATATGCAAACCCGTTCAAACAATTCGAGACTGGATCCTCGATTAACCGGCCTGCATCATTGATTGTATCTATCGCCGTCAGCTCCTTCGTCTTGATGTTTCTTAAAGTTTGACGTTTGAACTCAGTGGAATCACGAGTCAAGAACATACGGGACCTTGACAGAGATATGCATGCAGTGTTTCACTCGGCAGCATACATGAACCTTTTCGACTGAGCAGCGATTCAGTGTGTATTGCTCGTAATAAACACTAGAAAACGAAAGCTGAATCGCTGCTTACTCGGTACGCTATACTACTAGAGCAACTCGATCGGTGCTTGCAATGCACCGACCTAGCGCTCCGTAACGGGGAGCCCTTTCACCATTAACGTTACTGATTGTTGGGTTACTCGGTCACCGCAGGATGATGTTTTGACGGAGATTCGAACCTATTTCCGTCACCGCACATAATGGTGAAAGATGGTCAATCTAAAGGCCTGCTTCACGAAGGTGCCTATGCATCTCATACCAGGAATAGAATCATTTTCTGCTGTTCCTGTGATAAGTATTTAGCACCAACATAGTCACCGTGAAACGCCTGCTTGCAATCGTTAAAAGCGACGAACATGATTGAGATAGGGGGCGACGAAGACCCTGAATATTTTGATCCGTTTGCTCGATTGATGGGCGCCCTCTGATTGAATGATGCGGAGGTTCTTCGGAGGGTTTGAGCGTCCTTTTTCCTAAATCCGGTAAATGCGTACCCATACTATGCATCGTGACCTGCAGAGGCTCCCAGCTATGTACCCAGGGTGTACACGTTGCCTTCCTCTGCGCCGGAGCTTGTCAAGCGATCGACCAAGGTCCGAGTAAAGATGATGGCAACCTCAGTCAGGTCTGTATTACGAGGAGCAGAAACGAGTAGGCAATTCGTTTAGGCAAGACGTGCATTCAGTAGGTAGTAAAGTAGGTATTTTCATTTCGTTAGAGAGTTGCCTCCTTCCCGAGCGATCGAGTGATCGAACCGAACACTGTTATATTAATGAGATTTAGAGGGGAATGCATCCCCTCCTCCTCCAACGGAATTTATGTACATTCTCGCTTCTGGATCCCCTAACCAAGCCCAATACGATTAATTCAAGCTCATACAATTGTTGTTAAAGACAAAGCCGAGTCCGGTTGCTACATAGTACATAGCGGGAGCCTTGACACTCCGGCTCATGAGAGGTCCCAATTCATGTCAAGCTGCAACTTGGTGCTTGCCACTGGCAGTGGGCTTTACCCCTCCCTGTGCAGTCACCGTCAGACAAGATTCCAATCGACCCTCGCCCAAAACGCCCGGTGATAAGACCTGCGGATTCTGTCTCCACTTCCAGAATTCAGTCGCCTGGTGTTTCGACTCGACGCTCAACGTAGGAGCGTCTGCGCCACCTGTCAGAGCCGTCTCAGATTCGCAGACCGAGATAAGAACCCGCGGCAAGTCTCCCAGAGTCTGTCATGATTACCCGTCCGGTCAAGTTTCTTTTGAAGCGGACATGGCAGCGTGTGCCAATGCTTGTGTCGAAAGGGTTGCTGATCTCTCGATCTTTCCGACGAGGCAGTGCTAACCGTTTGAGATAGATGGAAATTCGAGAAGAAAAGGTTTCGTAATAATTACTCTAGCCAAAGCAAGCCGTTTTCGAGAGAATTGGTATGCGCGTGTGGCGGCGGAGATGTGATTACTGAGGATAACCGTGACAATTCGCATTTGGCCAATGTTATTGAGAGGCGGAACCTGGGACATCTATCCGTCCCTATACTACAGCTGAAAGTCAATCAGATGCAAAACTAAGTATCAGGGGTTTTGCTCACATCAGAGGCCGCTTCCCTGGTGCCTCTAGCCCTGAACTAGTGTCCTTTGAGGTCTCCCCATTACTCGTGATCCCTGCTCCCGAGCCGCCGGCTGTGGGTTACTGCGGGCAATCATAGAAAATTAAACTCATGAATGTTTCAGCAATCAGAATCATACTATGTGTCAGGGACACAGACATGGAGAATGGCCAGTCACCCTTCCGAGTCGGCCTCATGTAGACTTCAAGGCTATCGACTCTGCCGAGTTGTGAATCCTTTGGACAGCCGATTTGTACAGGAACTTTGAGCCAAGACACCGATCGGCAGCCGACAGAGTAATATCCGAATTTTTATGTTTGTAGACTCGAAAAAGGGCCTCGACATTGGTCTTGTCCTGACCCTCTCCACGCGCTACTCCTAATGAGTCTTTTCTTGTCTCAAGCTGTCACTCCTGCGACTGGAGCAACGTGGAAGCATCCTTCACCCTGACCGCTGTGCTCGTGATCCTATCCGCCGCTCGGAACCTCGCTCAGGGTTATACCTTCTCTAACTATCCTCGGGTTGACTCGCGATAGCGCCGAGGGCCTTCACGATTGAGCAAATTTCGGCTTTTCTCACGTCAATGAGTCAGAGGGCATATCAAAATCAAAGGTAGCTTCGGGTCCTTTGTGGCTCTAGATCTGTTAGTGACCTGCTGTTCTGAACCTGCGGTTGTCGTCTATTGTCCTGTCATGGTTCTCCCTGCATGGGGTGTAAAATTCGTTCAAGATTACTTCCCCAAAGACACCCTAAGGCTGCGCGAACTCGGTCTAAAGTTGACCGCTGAGCGCTGAGCTATCGACCGGTACAAAGCGATTTGCGGAATCCAAAATAGTAATTGACAGTGACCGCAAAAGACCGAGGTCGGGTGAGCTACTTAGATCTCCTTTCAAAATCCTCTCATGTTCATTCAACTTCACAGAGTCCGCAGACGCTACTCAAATTTAATCTGCCGCACCTGCTGAAGCTGTTATCCCTCGAGCTTCAATGGCTCAAACGAGGAAGACTTGCAAGATGATTCTCCGATAGCAAAGACGATGATTATCTCGTCGTAGACGTGGACGGCAAGCCGTTTTTGATACGCGTAGAGTATGTTCGTATCTGCTGCACTCGGAAAGTCGAACGGCCCAAAGCACTTGATGAGTTGTCGGAAACGCCCATATTTATTTATATCGCAGGACATTCTGGAATCGGCGAGCAGCATCCTGGCTTCCGAGAGACGATAGACTTCCTTACTCAGATTCGCCAGGAAAGACGTTTTAGGCTCAATACGCGGTCGGTCGCTGCACCGCTGAATCGCGGCCCTTTACCTAGTTCAGTCAATAGCAGTTTCCCCATACTCGTCACTACGGATGGATATTTCAACCTACCCTCACATTGGCACCTTTAACAAGGGCGCTTTTCTGTGGACCTTCGACGCCGACTGCTCAAAAAATTGATTCAACTTCTTCGATACAACAATTCGCTGGTGTTGTCCTATACCGCTTCCCAGTCTCAAAAACATTATGGTCGCGATTGGGATCTAATCCAAGAGTGCACGCAATACAGGACGTGTGATGAATATTAATCCTTGTACGAAGGGGAGAATCCTCGGGTGGTTTACGCCATGTTCGTAACCAGACCCGACTTCACCAACACATCTGTAGGCCTTCTATAGAAAATAAATTGAAAACTTTTCGACGAGATACGACGCAGCACTGGAACCCGCTTCCCGTGTCTGCCCCACAGGAAACAATCATTTTTTTATGTAGTAGGACTTAGTTAGCGTAACCATCGCCTGAATTGAGGAGCACCCTTACTCTTCATCCTCTGGAGTTTGATTTGGCGCGCCTCTACTCATTGTTGCCATTTTGACGAGATCAAGAGGAGTTTCTGGCCGGTTGGGGCGACGAGACAAAGACGTCTAGTGTGCCCTCGCACAGCTATATCAATGGTGGAGGAGAGATTATATTATAGTACACAGCGGTATCGATGTACCCAGTTAAATAAAATCGAATAAAATGTTACAAGATTTTAATACAACTGCGAGGGGGAGACAAAACACTCTGGGACTTTACACCCTTCAAGAATGCGCGAAGGGAAGCACAAAACACAAGAAGCGTGTCAAAAAATGGAGGGCGAAGGGGATTGAATAGGAGAGAATGAACATCACATGAAAGGATCCTCATCGCCATCGTAATTCTGATACCCTCGATAACCTCTCTGACCTCTCCTCGGTCCATGATAATCTACGGAGAAGAGGACCAAAGTCAGCATCAATTCGTTCAAAGCACGGGGAGATGGAGGGAGCGGAAGGTGAGGGAAACGCGAGTCCAAAGCGAAGGTCGCCCGGAGAAGATAAATGAAGGGTGCTATAATAAGACGATAAATGCAAATGAATAAATTTACTCACAAGTACTCGTATCCCTAACAGGACTTAACCCAGCAGCGCTCGCCAGGTTCAAATAGCCCCCAGCCTTCGTCGCAGCACCAACAGCGGAACTTCCACCAGCAACGACCCACTTTGACCTGCAGTATACGCAGGTGAGTTCTTTGCCCGTTCTTGAGGAAGTTGCTCTCCCTATAAGAATCGTGGATCAGTATAGGGGAATCGACCCAGCGGGAGAAAGCATGCGAGAAGAATGCGAGAGGGTTTGAAGGAAAGACGGAGGCGGTGGTCAGTGGTCGGTGGAAAAGCCAGCAAGCCAGATCGAAAGGCAGACAGAAAATTTAAACTCACACTGTGCAAAACACTCCTTATGCAACGCATTCCCGCACTCCTCACACCACACCAACTTATTTTCCTTAGCTTGGTACATCGTCTCATAACAGATCGGACAGTCGTCTTCCTCTTCAGGCATCTTCTTCTTCGAATCAGGCGTAGCAGAGGCGGGCTCAGAAGCTTTTCCCGTAGCACGAGCATAAACTTCTTGCACTCGACGGTTGGTGACGGCGTTGGGTGCGGCTGGGGCGTTGGCAAAGATGGTTTCGAGTTCCGAGGTGAGGAGGGCTCTGGTGAATGATCATGAGGTTATCGAAATCAGTAGGGATATCGTTTTCAGGAAGCTGGGTTCGTACTTTTGGTACCATAGGTTGGAGGATTGGGGAACCTGAAGGACTAAGAGATGGTTGAGGGCGAATTCAAGTGAAAATGGGATTGAGATCGCGGACCTTTCGTCATTACAAATAACTGGCGGTCCCGGATCGCGTTAAGTAACTTAAGCACACTCTAACGGCAAACGGATCAGACTTACAATATGTTTGCAGTGGTTCCCTTTGACCGCATCGGGACCTGCGGCGAGTTTGTAAGGGCATGAAAATCCAAAATGAGACGAAGATAGTACGCACAATTGCATTTGGGAGTCGTGCCAATGGTTGTCGTATAGACCTGGAACGAAGCAAGACGTTGAGCGAGACGCAGCCGCCAAAAGAATGACTCAGCAGACATACATTCCCTGTCGACCCAAGAACACTAAACTCTTCTCTCAATTCACCGTCGTTTCTCCTCCTATCAACCATGAAAAATCTAGACACCAATTGTAATCCATACGGCGAGACCAAAGAAAAAAAANCGGTGCGTACGTCTGAGTCCGAACCCTCTCCAACCTATCCATAATATTCTGTGGACAAGCCGCTTTATATCTCGCAGCCCTCTTCTCCGGTGCAGGCGCGGCATCGGGATCTTTCTTTTTCCTCCCCCCCACCCCTTTTCTTCGGCGAGGCCTGTGGTTGAGACGGACCAGGGACTGGCATAGCAGAGCTCGATGAGGACGCAGCCATGGACGCCGTCTGCCCAGCTCCTCCCACGATTGTCCCCGTCAAATCGCGTTTTGCTCGTTTTCTGGGTTTCGCCAGTGACGCCGCAGGCGGGAGAACATCCGGCACGGGTACCCGTGTTGAGGAAGGTCCCGCTCGCGTTGAGCTAGACTCTGAGCCTGCAGCAACCCAATCGTCTCCCTGTTTTCGTTTGAGGACCATGGCGATGGTGAGGTGGTGGTGGTGGTTCAAGTTCAGCCTTCGCCGACCATGGCTGTATTTGGATCTCATCTCGGGATGCTCCCACGCGGCGCGCCTCTGACTCAGCCGACGTGTGAAAAGCCGACGCGAGGCAAGCACGTTGAGAGTTGAGCGAGTCAGATATCCATCTCCTCACGATCAGTATGTGTCAATTTCTCTATTTTCTCTCGCCCCGGCCCAGATTCCCTGAAATTTCAAGCCAAGATCTGTCTACTGGGTAGAAAACTTTGGGAACCTCCGTGCTGGAAAAAGGTTGCTGAAGCGGAATGATACAATTCTCGTTCTAATCCAATAATCTAGCTAGGCCAACAAGTGCAAGGACCTTAGAAGAGGACTCTCGAAGCCGACTCTCAGGTAGTCAACCGCTGATGCGAACGTCTACGTCAATGATAGTCATGATGCATAAAGATAAAAGTCACAGTCGTCCAATCGAAGAGATAGAGGACTAGACGGCACGTACATTACAGTAAAANCGCAACAAGCTTTCAAAAAANGATTCCCAGGCGATCAAGGAGAGTGGAATATCGCCTCCATCGGGAGATTATGAGAAATCGCTGTCCACAGAGTCTGTCTTTGTCGATGACTGGTCGTCAATCATGCATTCCTGGAGGAAAGCCCCGAAAATACGGAACTCCTTCGCATTTGCGGTAGAAATTGGCGACTCTCGGGTCACTGTGTATCTCGTGGAACGCCTTCGATTTTGAAGCCAACCTTGGTTACTAACCCGAGAATGGACAACGTACATTCGAAGAATTTCTCATCTCGTCCAAGGATTCATCACGATCGTGCTCTGTCGCGTGTGCTTTTGGATTTTATACCAATTATACTATTTTTGAGATGGAGAAGTGGTGAAGAGGATGACCAGCGGATTCGGTTTGGCGAAGAGGTGGAATAAATTCTGCGAATCAGAGTCGAAGAAGGTCCACAGAAAAGCGTCGGACTTGATGTATTCGATCCAACGCTCGGCCAGCTCGAAATACCCATCGGTGGTGACGAGGACGGGGGACTTGGATTCATGGAACCAGACAAATGGTCGTGATTCAGCGACACAGCGACTGGCCGCATACCGAGCCCAAAGCGTCTTTCCTAATGAATTTGAGTGAGAAAATATCACTCGCCGTAACAAGACGCTTCTTACTAATTCCAGGATGCCCTGTAATAAAAACAAACCTCGGCTTTGCCCACACGGTTCGCAGGGCAGGTATCTCGGCCCATTGGACTTCTCAACATTCGACCAAGAGCTGCAACTGCTCAAAGATTCGAGCGTACTCTGCGTGGACCAAGAAACGCCCACCGTCCATGACGAAATAATCTGGTCCACCGCCGTCTTTGCTATCGGGAGACCATCCTGAGAAATCTTCCTCGTTTGCGGCATCGGAGGTCGAAGTATCGGCTTCGTCAACGACTTCTGTATGCGTCCTTTGTGAGACAGATTCAATTTGATTTGTGTCTGCGAACCCGTGAAGTTATTATGCACACAAGAGAATATTGAAAGGACATCTCGCATCTCACCCGGTTTTGGTCTTAGACCTGGTCTTTGACAGACGGTGTCAACCGGCGTTTCTTGGCGGACAGCGCAGGGGTTGGCTGCCGACCGAATTCAAGCAACCCTAGGATCGCTTTGGGAAGTTGATTTTGTGCGATTTTACGCTTCATCCACAGAGATAGGAACCGGGGCGGGACAATAGACTCTAGCGACATGGTGGTTGGGGTTGAAGAATACTGGCACGATGTGTTTCGCTTTTGAGTGGGAGTGATCAAAGTTCAGGACGAGCTTAGACATGATTTTTCTGAGACAGGTCCCGGGCTCTGCTTTGGGTTTGCTCCCGTTTCATGGATGAAGGTGGGTACCGACAACGATGGTTGCAATTATTACGATGAGGTATTTCGGATGAGGGCTACGTCGTTCAGTTCGATTCCATTTGTTTTACACCAACCTGCAGCCCTGTTTAGTCTGTGACCTGAACACTGAGTGCCTCAACTTCCCATCTCGCGGTTTTATTGACCATAATTTTCCCATTTTTATTCTTCTCTTTTCTTGGTATCATGCATCAATCTACGGTATATGATCGTGGAGTACAATGTCCAACGCAACCAGTCGCTAGATCCTTCCTCCCACCTACCCGCCCGCCTGCTCACGCACCATCCGACCCACTTGCAGTCTTCCTATCTGCCTTACTCTTCCCCTTCCCCTTTCTTGACGACGACGACGCACTACTCCGTCCACCACCACCACCACTTCCACTACCTCCGCGACCTCCACCACCACCTCTGCCTCCAAGACCACCACCACTGCTGCTGCCACCGGCACCGCTGCGAGCAAGACCGCCTCCGCAGACTGGATGGCCATCACTCCTCCCCCCCAAGAAGGCTCTTGCCAAGGGTCTCATCCTCAAGGAGAACAAGAAGAAGGGCAAGGACGGGCNACACCACCATCCGCCGAACCGTCACGGCCGCACCCACCCCCTGCGCTGTCCTCACTGCCAAGAAGTCCGCTCACCGGGACTACAAGCAGCGCAGCCGCCGTGATCTCGAGGATGTGGAGGATCTCTTCTCGCGAGAGTATGAATTTGATGAGCTCGACTAGAGTACTCGTAGAATAGTTGTTATGTTTTTGATTTGGAGATACTTTCTGGGGTTTTAATGCGAACAATAATAATTTCTTTACTCTCTAAAGATCGATCCAGTGAACTTGTTCTTGAACGTGAGATGTGGATTTGGTGTGGATGGTATTCGTCTTATCACCTTGCGTATCTCTTATATTACTAGATCTTCCTCGTGGCTGCCTTCAAGGCCCTGAATTCGAGGCTCGACGATGGGTAGCTACAGTTTCATGGAGAGTGATCAGACCCCTCACTGCGGTCCCAGGTCAGCTCTGCCATGGCTCAGCAAGGAACTGGTGTGTTGGAGGTCCTTTTGTGAACGATCCGTTCCGGCCTGGCCGTGTCACAAAGTATATTGACGTCGCTGACTTGTCACCGTCTGTGACAACACGTTTCTCTCAACTTGCAGGCGAAACAAGAGCATTTCCTCACACCATGGCGACCATGATGACTTCGAACTTGACCTCTTTGGTTCCTATAGGAGGAATGGTAATATTTCTCTTGTCAGCTATATTTTCAAGGAACTGACACTTCTTGTAGTTCATGTAAGACACTGGCAGCAGCAAGTGCAAATGTGTGAGCGTGCTGACGGTGGAATCCCAGTGAAAGGAGCACTCCAGAGTATGGGACTGTGGGTGATAAAGCTGTCCAAGAGGCAGCGAGCATGATCGACGACTGCTCCAAGAAGATTCGGGGCGGGTGCGCCAGGAACGAGTATACGCAGCTCTGGCACGATGTCATGCTGAGTGTCGCCCTTCTCGAGCTGGCAGTCAATGTTGAACAACTATCTGCGTCTGCTACATTTGAAGCAAAGTTCTGGATCGAAAATGGACCGGGAGGTGCTCGCATCCCTGGTCAGCCTTCATCTCCCTTCTGTTATTCTTATGACTGATGGTCCACGGTAGAGGATTACCAAGTAGCATGGAGGGAGGAATATGAGAAGCGCTTCAGAGGTCCGGGTACGTTCACATTATCCTGGATTGTCCACCCTCAGAATCACACCTCACCCTCAGCGGGTCCGATCAATGGGATGGCAGGTCAGAGACAGACGGCACCGCTAACCGCCTCGCAGTGAGTGAGGCCTCAACGGCTGAGCTGTTTGCCCTGCCCTGCACTCTGATGCTGGCCTTTGAATGCTCGCTTCACTCGGCCTCGACACTTTTCACTACGTTATGATTTTTGCCTAGCCCTCTTGTGCTCTTCATTCCTTTACTCTTTGTAATTTTATCCGCACACCGTCAGATGTAACCATAGGTGGACATCACCGTTCCTGGCCTGAATCTTTTACCTGGATATGGATCGTAGTTTTTAAACATCAACTGGTACAGTTCTGGCAGGCCTGAGTTCATATGAAAAGGTGGGGACTTGTAGTGAAATGGATCGAGTATTTAGTGATAGCAAAGCACAGGCCCGCTTTCTTCAAGAAAGTTGGTGTAGTGACTTTTGAAAAGTTCAAGTCGACACTTATCTTGCGCTCCTTCACTTGAGCCCATTTCATGTCCAGGACGTTTCGTTGATGTCCTACGCCGGTGGGAGGTTCGAATACGAACGACCACTAAATTGCTTACAGATACGATCATGGGTCTAACGACGGGTGTACAAGAAGAGTACAATATTTTATGGTCATGATGGCCAGTCACTAAATTGAATTCAAATTTGGGAGTGGGTTCAAAGTAGGTAAGGCATAAGTACATTCAGCAGAATAGAGCAACGATATAAGCTAGAGCTACACAATGGTGATAGATATGTGAGAAATTGAAAATATATATATATCAAGTAGTAGAGACAAAGGTAGAACACTAAATGTGCGGTATAAAGTCAGTCCACTCGATGGAGTGGTGGCCTGTGGCAGGAATGGTAGAAAGACTATGTAAAGCAATGGCAAGAAGAATGATGCGAGCGACTATATAAAGCGGGGCTAGGATATAGAGGGGCATCAGATACCGAACTCGCCACATGGGCGGGCTCTGCGTCCTGCTGTAGTGGTACCAGAATAATGCTGGCATAACTGCTAGAAACATTGGAGAGAAGGTGATAAACATTGAGCAGATTCTCCAGACTGTCTGCAAAGCGGAGCTGGGAAAAGTGAATGACCAGCTGATGCAATGAACCGCGCCAAACAGCGACGCAAGAACAGTGACCGCGGTGGCGGAAATGTACACTGAGTTGCAATGTTTTGTATAGCTCTTGAAGTTTCCAGAGCCGAAGGTATCAAGGCCACTTAATTGGAAGGTTGCATGGACAAAATATGGTCCGACTGTTTTGCAACGGTTAGGCTCTGTTGAGGTTTGATGAAAATATTGAAACTAACAGTCCCTCAGATTCCAGCGAAGGTTGTTGCGAAGACTCGATAAGTAGGCCCTAAGCTCAGCGTACCATTCTATGGCTAGGGACCTGAATCAGTCTCAGTTGTACAAGGAGAGAAAGGAGTAACATTGGCTAGAACGAACCTGATTGGAAACTGGCATAGAAAATGGAGCGGCGCTCTGTGCTTATGTTCCCTTCCGGTTTGGTAACCCCCAATTCAGCCAAGAGGTAAGTTTCTGAGCACAAGTCCAGGTTCAGGTCTGGGCTTGAGTCTGAATTCATAGCATTGAACTCACCTGTATTTTCTCGGCCGGCCCAGCCATGGTCAAGCTCTATCACAACGGGGTATTGAACGTCGAGGGGCTTGTTCCACCAAAAGAAGTACATCACTCCGTTTAGCGCAGTATATGCAAGAGTGACAATTTCCAGCTCAGTAATTGCCAGACCCTGGGCTGCTCTGGCGATGCACTGAGCTGTGAACCAGGCTGTTTGAATGAGAACAATCGTCTTGGACAGCGCGTCGCTTTTGCTGCGATCTGTGATCCCCTCCAGGGTTACGTGTCTGTGGAGGCTTTGAAGTTCTCTACGCATAGCAAGGAAATTTTGGTAATTCCGCACAGACCGCGCCGACTCACTGTCAGACCACACCGACCGATTGTCATCCTGAGGTGACCCATCCGACTCATCATTGCCCTCCAATTCATCGCTGCCCCTCGACTCATTATTGCCTTCCGAGCCATCGTCGCGCTCAGAGGACAGGCCCCGAAAAACGATACAGTGAGATCGGAACTTGCTTGTTGGGTGCATTACCTCTTTAAGGTCGAATATCAAGCCTACCCCTTTGGATGTGAACTGGATACCCCCCATTTGAAGGAAATGACCTTCAACCGTACTCCATTCACCACCTCCCCGAAAGAAGTCAGCCCGGTATTGTGCAAGACAGAGTGTATCCAGTCCTACCCATGTTTTTGCGGATTTCTCGCGCCCCAAACCACTGGTTGCATGCCCACATCATGACTAGCTCCGGCATCAGCAGCGTCCACACAAACAGCTCCAGTTTCCTCTTAACACTCTCCCTCCAAGTCGAATACCGGTGACGAACGTCAGGGTGGAGCGTGAACCAGGTGCAAAGTAATAGGGTTGAAATGGAGCTCGTGACAATCTGAGCAGTCGACCTGTAGTTTGTCCCGTAGACCTCTACCCCGGAACAGTCAACGGACTCGAGCGTAGTGGCGTTTACGCATCCCGTTGGGGCAGAGGAGGCAAGGTCGTATAGGTGGTGAAGAGTGAGGAAGAGGAGGATCATTACGGATAGGTGAGAGATTGAAATTATTTGTATAGGTTCCTATTTGTACGATGCAGTTCAGGTCGCAGTATTGCCCTGTTTCTTGCACTTCGGCTTCCATTCCATGCATTGCCTTCAACAATCCAGATAAGCGCCCACAGTACTTTAAAACAGCACGGTGTTCGGTAGTCCTAGGCATGTCACTTTCGCCCAATTGCCCCATCCAAATGCTTTAGGAACTCAGGCGGGGGTTCCTAACTTGTCAACTCAGCCAGCACGGTATGTGGAACTGTAAAGTCGCCCTACTACCCATGAACATCCGTTGCTCACGTAACTTCTTATTGATCCGGGGATTGTCCTTCCAACCGAATTAGCGCCCCAGGATCGACTCAGGCAAACCGTAAGATTGACTTGTCAATCTCGATGTCGCCCTTTCCTAATCCCGGACTCTTCAAACTCTTCTCCCATATCGATTGTGTCCTCCTAAGTTCTCTACTCTACATGGCTTGCCTTTTTGTCTTTATCTAACCCGACTTTTTGAGTTACTCGCTCACCGTCGTTTTGCCTCCTTGGAACAGGCAACTCGAAGAGAAGTGATGGCACTCGCACCAATACCGCCCTTTCTGCGGAGGAAGTGGGAAATGGAAGCATCAGAGCTCCCATCTGAAATCACTAGTAAGTAACTTCAACGCAGCCTCAACTCGGACTCTTTAGTACTGTGACCTTGCCTGCGAGTAAATAGACGCTCGGAGCTTCTCCACCAAGGTATTGCATCAGTTCTGGCGACATCGGAAGCGGCTAGAACATAAAAGGGTGCTATCCACCCGTTCCGATGGGCATTCGAACTTTTTGGTAGGCACGTAACTAGTCTTCACTCGACTCGGCTGTCTTCAGTTGAGTTGCACCACAGCATGTGGTACTACTTAAAACGGTCTCTGTATTTACATCTCGAAAATTCCATTACGATTTCAACTCTATTCTTACAAGTTTATGAGGCGTCAGGAGTAGTCTCGTGAACCATCATACTCTTCGAGTCGATGGGGGAAGATATCATTCTCTCTGTAAGGAGAGGGCGTTAGTCGACGTCGGATTTTCCGAAAAAGCGGAGGGTTGAGTGAAGGGAGAGATCCCAGAGGTGCATGATTGTTCATACCTCCTGCTGCAGCAAGTACTCTCAAATTGACCCTCTCCCTCTCTCTTTCTCTCTCTTAGGCTCTGCTCGTCTCGCACTATGATCGCACTCTCTCAGGCCGACCTCTATACCGTTTCGACTCTTTCTCTCTTCGCTCTCCCCTCCCTAGTCCTCTTGCAGACTCTTGTACGTCTTTTTACCAAGAGAAACAAACAAGCTTACTGGTTTCGGTTGACAATTCCAACACCAACGATTCTCTCTCTAGCGTTCGCTCGCTCTCCCTCTCGTTTCGTACGTACCTGATATTGATATTCCCAATCGATCTTTCGTGAGCTTTTTGCAATGAGCTCAGCTCGAAGAAACGAAANCCTACATAAAAAANTGTTCGACTCTCAGCTAACGTCAGCGTCCGGACGAGCGCTCTCACTCGTTCAACACTATCAGTCGAAGTTGTTTAACAACGGAGTGTGTTGTGTATGAGAAAGACAGATGGTGTACACATGTAAGTATCTAAGGAGTATACACAAGCGCTGGGTGGACTTCCAGCATGATTCAATTCTGGGTCCACAACTTTTGCGGAAGGAAGGTTCCGACGAATAAAGTCACGAATGTCGTCGCGAGGAGGACATAGTAGACCAACCACCCTCCGAGGAGACCCTTTTCTATCGAGACGGAGAAGAGAGAGTTGGCCGCTGCGGGCCCAATGGCTCTCATCACGCTCACAGTCATCTATAAATGGAAGGAAAGGAAAGGGATTGAGATGAGCAATGTGAGGTTTCGAACGGCTGACCCAATGGGCACGTACCTGGCACAACCCATTGGTCGCTCCGAGCGACGCACGATTCGGCGATGCAGCAGTGATGAAGATGAAGATGGAGCCTGACAGATCTCGTTAGCACAAAACAATCGCAAATCAAGTGGAACGACACTCACCATACGACAGGCTGATTCCAATAGAAAGCGCAATCTGAGCGTACACCAAAACCCACACCAAGAAACTCAGCCCTTGCCTCTGCGCAATCACACTCATCAGCGGGTAACAAACAAACAAGGGCACAGCAGACGCAATCCCCATCATGAAAGTCCGCTTCGAGCCGAATCGGTTGTGGATAGCAGCAAAGAAGAACACCTGGAAGAACCCATTCAGGATGCCAAACATAGAAAGGACGCTCCCGATCCTCGCTGGGCTTAGGCCAAGCCCTCCGAGCTCTATAGGCGTGGATAGGAAGACAGGCTGGATAGCACGGAACGCGATGTCAACAAGGGAGAGGAAGGCGTAGTTCGTAGCTGCGACGGTTACTCGGGGTGTAAGCAATGAACGCAGAGAACCCGGTCTCTCTTCTTTAGCTTTCTGCGAGTCTACACTGTCACTGTCGCTGTCACTGTCGTCGTCTATGAGAGGCTTTTTCTCGATTCCGAGGAATTGTTTGACTGGAGTTGGGTTGGAGTGCGTTTCCTTGAGGTATCGGTACGTGACGAGCCAAGCAACGGCAGAAAAGGTTGCAGGTATGGAGCAGGCCAAGAAGTATGGATATTTTTTGTGGAATTCGCTGTCCCCGAACAACCAAGGATATTGCTCATGAGGTCGTGAAAGCGAGCCTCCGATTATCGGGCCCACCTAAAAGTTTGTTTGGCTCGAGACCTAGCTGGGGATAGTGGACATGATTGTTGACTCACCGTGCAGCCCGTAGACCACGCTATTGGCATGTAAGCATAAGCCTGAAGAGTGCAGTTTCAGGATCAGAATGACGCAATGAACGAGGGAATGGGGCACACGAACTTGAGCCAGGTTAGTTTCGTCCGTCAATTCCGCCATCATGCTAATTGGTCAAAGATGTCAGCACATTGCTCATTTGACAAGAGAGATATGGAAACCCCTGACCTTTTGATAACCCCGATATTTCCGTCTATAAGATGCGGGTATAAGAGTCACCAAATAGGAAAATCTGCACCAAATGACTCACTCAATGCTCCGCTCAAGCTTCGGCTAAGATTCCGATGAACAGCATGAGGAGCGAGTCGGAGCGACATGAGGAAATGAAATGCTCACCTCAATACCAGGCCCCAGAATGTACGAGACAGTCCGAAGCAATACATAGATACTGTCAGACCAGAAAGGCCGACCAGAATCACAGGTTTCCGGCCAATCGTATCGGACAGCCGGGCCCAGTGGAGAACGGTAAAAGCTTGCGTCAGAAAGAAGATAGATTGCTAACCAACGGCCGTCAATCCGGTGGAGGAGCCTGTAAGGAACAGATTGCGCACCATCATGCCGACATAATACCCTACGGCTGCATCGTTCCCATTCGTAACCCCCAAATCCCGGATGAGCTATGTGAGTGCATGGTAGAGGAAGGGAGGAGTCAGACAGAGCGAAGATTACTTTGAACTGGAATGACTAGCGTACCTGGGGCATGAAAGGATAAATAACATTCGAAGTGAGGGGTTCAGCTAACTGAAGGAAGAGAACGATCGAGAATTGAGTCCATGGCAATGGAGTGGGTTTCTTCGATTGACCATTGGTCAACAATGGGGTTTCTTCGTCAATATTTTGCGTAGCAGTCATGGCAAGGTCGTTAGTCGGTCGTATCTCAGGGTAGGTAGAGCAACCAAGAGAGGTTGGACGTCAGTAGAGTGAACGTGAGCTCTACGACGAGTATTTGTCTACAGCAACCTCTGCCAGGGAACGGGGTCAGGAACGGTGGGGGAGGAAAGGACGAGAGATACATACCACTAGAAGTGGGCCCCCTTTTGTAGTATGGAAACAAGCACAGGCGACCCTTTCCCGCCCACCCGGAAGCCTTCCTTTCGATTACTAATGAGCCCTGCTTTCTGCCAGCCGAAACGGTTTCCCCAACGGAATCCGAGTCGAAGTGTCCATCGTGACTTCAATTGACGTACAGTTCTAGACAATTTCCAGTTTCGTCGCATAGATATGTCGTGATAGCATGTCCCAGTTGGTCAATCTGAGCGATTGAAGGGCGACATGGGAGAACCAGATCAACCTTCTGTTACCTGTCCTCAAAGGGTCCATCGAATTTCTGATCGCCGAAGAGCCGCAGTGGCTACAAGCGAGAATTCAGTCGAAGCAACGAGGGCACCGCAAAGTCGGCTGTCAGGCAGAGTGTGTATCCCATTGCTTATGCCAGTTCTGGCCAGGCTATCTAAGTAGGTAGTAGATAATACGCTGCTAACAAAGGAAGTTCGAGAACCGAATATGCCTAGCCGTGTTGCATTGACAGAGGCAGATCGCTGGCTGTTCAATTGAGAAGAGCGCAAGTCGAAAAGATTCGAAACCCGCGGTGACCGATGGAAGGAATGGTTCGGCCGTCGGGACTCTTTAAGCTTTAGCTTTAAGAGTGGCGGTAAGACGCCGACGAGTGAAAGCATTCTCGCAGATCTGACATCGTATGGAGGTGTGCCGAGCTGCGGTGGAGCTGTGGGGACATCGAGGCTATGGGGAAGAGACCGGTGACCGGACCACGCTACCCTGGTCATTGACTTTCTGCAATAGCAAATCCCTAGCCATAATGCATAAAGGCTTCCGAGTTCTTCGAGGGGAAAGGTGAATCATCATCCCTCACACATACCCAGCAAAAGCAGAAGCAAAGTCGTACCATGGATGATATTAGATGGATGAACATTAGGCATCATCGTCAAAGGACAGCAGCTTCTTATTTTGCTTCTTGGCCTTTTTCTTTCCATGGGACTTGCCCTCTTTCTTTTCGTCACCTTCGTCTTCGTCAAGTTGGCCAACAGCCTTGCGTTTAGCCGCTGTTTTCGAGTTGCCGGTAGATTTTGACGAAGATGAGAAGTTGAGTCCTTGGGATTGGGATTTCCCTGTCGAAGTTGCTGGCTTCTTCGACGATTTGGCATCCTCATCAGCCTTATTATCTGGCTCAACCTCCGGGTCTGGCAAGGGAGGAAGACCCTTCTCTATAGCAATCGAGAGTGTGAGGTCTTTGTTGCGAGTAATACACATAATTTACTCACCTTTCCGTTTAACGTTTTCAACCTCTCGCGCCGTCAGATGTTTACCCTCTTTCAACACCACTATCTGAGGCCCCTCGTCTCTATCATCCTCGTCAGCGCTGCCAGGGTCATCTGCAGGTCTCTCTGGTATTGCCGGCCTTGGCCGTTTAGGTATGGGTTCGCGCCCATTGCCAACGTATTCAAATTCGTCATCGTCTTCATCCTCATCAGCACCTCCTGCCATGCGATTTTGCAGTTTCAGGAGAAATGCAGGCGTATGCTGTTGGTACGATAGCTTCGAGGAGAGTTGAGCTCTGGTAGGTTCCTTGGGAGCCATTGCGTTGGAGATGTGCAGGTCAACGTAGTAACCAGAGGACGCGTTCAACGCTCCAGTTCAACACGCGCATCATCTTGAGATCGAATTGAGATAAGATTAGATCTATTACCTCGAAAATCAGTAAGTCAGGACGAGCAGGATATTCGTCTCTTCAAATTTCGCCACCACCTCTCAACTCGAACACAGGTATATTGCTATGCTATTTCCCCGGGCTATGACTTCTGAGAAGAGGTGCTCGATGTCAAGTTTGTATTGAATGTCAATCAAGCCAGCACAGCCAAGGGTAACGGACTCTGAACAGACATGCAGGAATATGTTCACGCCCCCATTATCTGCTCTTCACATCTTTACCCCGACCGCCATCTAGGGCTGATTTGACCACAGAGTCGAGCCAGATGGCGAGCAGCTTCAACGGCGCGCACCACTTCGTTATCGAGAATAGTGTCATCAACATCGACAACACCGTTACTCGGTCAGCGCCCGCCAATACAACCTCGTTAAACGGTGGGCAGTGGTTCAACTAACAATAGATGTGCTCAACTTATTATGTGGTTCTTAGAGCTACACTCCCGGATAGCGGCAGGAGCCATCCACGACTCCTCCGAGCGCTGTGACGCCCCCAAATGCCATCCAGAGACTCGAGTGGCAGTCCAAGATGAAATCTATAGTTGGATCGTCCACGGTGACCAAGACCCACAGCCAACGAAGATAAAGTGGGTTACAGGACCTGCTGGGTCAGGCAAGACGTCAATAATGGGCTCCCTGTCCGAGAAGTGCAGTAGCGAAGGACTGTTGGGCGGGTCTTTCTTCTTCTCTTCCTCCTCGCCATCCTTTGGCTGTCGCTCGAAGAAGGCTTTCGTCCTGACTTTGGCGTACCAGCTTGCACAACATCACCCTGGTTTGAAGTCTGTCATCGCCCATGTCGTTGAAAAACGTCCTGAAGTCTTCCAAAAGAACCTGCACGCGCAGATGAAACTGCTGATCCTAGGCCCACTTCAAGAGGCGCACGACTACGCCCTTGCCACGAGCTCGAAAAGCGTCGTTATTATTGACGGTGTCGACGAGTGCGAACTGGAACCCACCAGCATGGGTGCACTCAACGAATCGGATCCAAAAGTCCGAACACAAATGCGATCGAGAGAAGACGATCAGCTGGAAATTTTGCAAGTACTACTCCAAGCAGCGTCGAATCCCTCCTTCCCTTTCCGAATACTCATCGCGAGTCGTCCGGAGCGTGTTTTCCGCCACTTTTTCGAGGCAGGCCCATTCGCCCCGACTCTTACCCTGGATGAAAATTACAACCCGGACGCCGATATTGCCCTATTTCTTGAAGCAAAATTTGCAGAAATCCGCCGGGACTATAAACTTAGCGCTTCGTGGCCACCGCCCCACACTATTCCCCTCCTGGTGAAGAAAGCTTCAGGGCAATTCATCTACGCGGCTACCGTTATACGTTTCATCACCGAATCTCGAAAACACAACCCTTACACCCTCCTCCGCATTGTGCTGGCCGCCAGACTTACAGACGTCCATTCCGGATTGACCCCCGATACTAATCTCGATGCCCTCTATACTAAAATCCTACAGTCAAGCCCAGATCCTGGGCTCTCTGTGAGGTGGCTCTGGGTAATCAATGGTGGTTTGTCCGACCCCGCGTCGAATGGGCTGGTTGGCAAAATTTACGAGGATATTTATGGTGGACTGCCAAGCCGTCCGCCCGCTCAATTCATCAACCGCTTGCTCGAATCATTTGACGGAGAAGCAGAGCATCTGCTTGGAGACCTCCATTCGCTCGTGAAGGTGCCCTCCTTGGGTGACGAGTTGAAGACGCCGTATAGTTTTCACCATAAATCCCTTTTCGATTTTTTGGGCGATCCGAATCGTTGTGGGTCCCTCTTTTTAGCCTACGGAGAGCGGTCGGCATTCTTTTGGAAGAAATACTTTGATGTTTGTCGCAGTGAGTCTCACCCGCCAGTTTTCATATTAGCTGACACTAATAGTGATTGGTGTAGGCAAGGGGTTTTCTGTCCCAGGGCGAGAAGACGCATTGCATTTATCTATCTACTTCAGACTTGCACTACGTCTCGTCGACGTATCTTCCATGGATCCGTCCGATTTCGATCTGCCACCATCCAACATCGATTGGTGGGTGAGGAACTCTGTCTCAGGGAAGCACGATATTCGAGTCAACATACCCAGACTGAATATTCGCCGCCTCTTCAACGTTGTGCACAATGGGGTAAGGTATTTCTCTTCTCCGTAGTGACAGTCTTCACTGATAATCGATGTCAACCAGTGCAATTGGTACAACTGTCGAAGAGGATGCAGACTTTGGCGTGCTTCAATTCTGGATCATTGCAAGTCGGCGCAATGGACGGTACCGAGCGGGCGTTCCGTTCTCGTCAATCGGTTCTTTCCAAAACACCGTCTTGCAGGTATCGAGCCTCCGGATCTGGAGGTTCTGTTGGACCGTCATGACCCTGTTTTTTGAGCATTCCGCTACTTAGCACTGCCAAAAGCTGGTATTCCAGCGGAAAGGACCATTCATACCAAAAAAANTGCTATCTTGCAGTTTTAGCAGAAATGCAGCTGTGCGTTGTCGGTACGATAGCTCCCAATCAGAGGTAACCCCATCTCGAATTGAGATAGGATTGGATCCTGTTACCTTGAGGCGATCTTCGCACCGAGGACAGGCTGTCTTCTGACCACTACCCTTCATTATTAGGGTCAATATTTATGCCCTGCCCTTTTGCTATGCCTCGTCAGGCTTCGAGTCTTCGAGCCTTCCTTCTGACTCCGAGAAGAAGCGCGCGATGTCCATATATATGTCAATGCCAATTGAGCATGCACAGCCAAGCCGTCTTAACTGCTTTGCTCTCTGCACCTCCATCTTCGCAGTACTTGAGCCCCAAACCAGATGGCGAACAGCTTCAACGATGCTCACCATTTCGTTATCGAGAATAACATTATCAACAACACCGTCATCCGGTCAGCGCCCTGCAGTACAACAAGCTCTTTGAAAGGTGAGCCGCTGTCGTACTAGCAAATACGCTCGAGCTAAAGACGTGGTCCCTCAGAGCTGCATTCTCGAATAGCGGCAGGAGCCATCCACGACTCCTCCGAGCGCTGCGATGATCCGAAATGCCATCCAGACACTCGAGTGGCCGTCCAGGACGAACTTTACAGCTGGATAGTTCATGGTGACCAAGACCAACAGCCAAGGAAGATCAAGTGGGTTACAGGACCTGCTGGCTCGGGCAAGACGGCAATCATGGGCTCCCTGGCTGAAAAGTGCGGAAGTGAAGGACTGTTGGGCGGGTCCTTCTTCTTCTCTTCCTCCTCGCCATCCCCCAACCGTCGCACAAAGACGGCTTTCGTCCTAACTCTGGCGTACCAATTTGCACAGCAACACCACAGTATGAAGACTGCCATCTCCCGTGTCATTGAAGAACGTCCTGAGGTTTTTGGAAAGACCTTACCCGTGCAGATGAAACTGCTGGTACTTGACCCTTTTCGAGAAGCCGCGGCCCAGGACCACACCTCTGCCATGAGCCAGCAAAAGGTCATCATTGTTGACGGAGTTGACGAATGTGACACGGGTCGAATCGCTATCTGGGATGCAGATGACGACTCGAAGAAACCTGCAGCTGGAGTCGCGGCAGCTCAGCAAATCCAAACGCCAATGTTAGAGCGATTGAAAGACGAAGATCAGCTCGAAGTTCTGCAAGTTCTACTCCAAGCATCCTCGGACCCCTGCTTTCCCTTCCGAATACTCATTGCAAGTCGTCCGGAGCGCATTTTCCGCCTCTTTTTCGAGACAGGTCCCTTCGCGCCGACTCTCATCCTGGATGAAAAATACAACCCAGATGCTGATATCGCCCTGTTCCTCGAGGCAAAATTCACAGAAATTCGGCGAAGACATAGATTGAGCTCCTCGTGGCCACCACCCCATACAATTTCAACCCTGGTCAAGAATGCTTCGGGGCAGTTCATCTACGCAGCTACAGTTGTACGATTCATCACGGGTTCCCGAAAGCACAACCCATATACCCTTCTCGATATTGTGCTGGGTGCTAAACCAAAAGGTCTCCGATCTGCAATGAACCCCTTTGCATATCTCGATGCCCTTTACTCTACAATCCTTCGGTCATGCCCAGATCCTGGGTTGTCTGTTAGGTGGCTCTGGGTAATGAACAGTGTTTTGTCCGACCCCGTGCTGACTAAATGGCATCTTAGCGAGCCACACTGCGATATCTATGATGCACTGGATATCTACCCACCTGCTCGCTTCATCAACTGCTGGCTCGAAACATTTGACGGCGAAGCAGAGCATCTGCTCGGAGACCTTCACTCACTGGTAAAAAGTCCCCCCCCNGCTGACGATCTCGGGACACCATATGGGTTTCATCATAAATCCCTCTTCGATTTTTTGGGCCATCGGAATCGCTCTGGATCCCTTTTTCTTGCTTACGGTGATCGTTCGGCCTTCATTTGGAGAAAATACCTAGATGTTTGTCGCAGTACGTCCCATCCCCTAGATTACATGATCGAAACTAATCGCGGTCGGGGCAGACCAGAATTTCATCGTCGTCAAACAAGAAGCCACAGTTAATCTATATCTGTACTTCAGCATTTTACTGCTTCTCGTCGACGCGTCTTCCGTGGGTCCATCTGATTTCGATATGACACCATCCAGCATCGATTGGTGGGTGGTGAACTCGGTCTCAGGGAAGCAAGACGTTGCAGTCGAAACACGCAGACTAAATATTCGCCGCGTCTTCGATGTTGTACACCAATGGGTACGTTATTTTTGCTCAGTCTGGAAGCGAACTTCAATGAAACCCTATGCCAACCAGTGCCATTGGTACCAATGTCGAAGACAATGCCGGCTCTGGCGTGCTTCAATCCTAAAACATTGCCAGTCAGCCCAGTGGACGGTGCCCAGCAAGCGCTCCATTTTCATCAATAGGTTCTTTCCAAAACGCCGTTTTGCTGGTATAGAGCCTCCGGTTCTGGAGGATCTGGAGAGTTTGTTAGACTAACCTGACCCCATCATTTGAATGTCTTGCCTTTCCCTGCCAAGAACTGGTATTCTACAGCCAGAGATTTCATAAGACAATACTGGTATGCGATTTTGCAGTTTTGGGAAACATATCGGTATGATAGTTTTGAGAAGAGTTGACCTCTAGTAGTTCTGCCAGGCTGAGTTCGATTGCAATCACTACCAACCTATGCAGTGTCTTTCGTCAAGGAGTCGAGTCTTATGACTGCGATTTGGAGCCTAAGTAATGTGTCCAAGTATTCGAATGTCCCACGTCAATGCCAATCAGACGACCAAGCACAGCCAAGCACCTTCACCCCATTTTCATGAATCATTTCTTTCCAAGAATATACCCGCTTGCTGGCATAGAGTTGGGGCATTTCGAGCGTGACCTTGTCCTTTGAACACTCCAGGGTCACTAAGCACTACCAACATTCAAAGGTGGTATTTCAGAGCATGGACAGAGTTCATCAGCACGAGTATCGTATTATGACAACATTTATATAATACAACTAGAGAGAGCTGAAGATATGTTGCTTAGTCTCGAGTTGCGGAATGATAGCAAAAAGAAATTACTAGCCCACCGCGAGGGTCGAACTCGCAGCCTTCAGATGACTTGATCCAAGCACCAAATGGCGATGAATGGATAAAAGTCTGACGCTCTAGCCGATTGAGCTAGGCGGGCTCGAGACGGTAACGGAGCGCAGCGCATCCAGCCTCGCGAAAGTTGGCGTTGGAAAGGCTCGCAAAGAGTGACCAAACCCATTGGATTGACAGTTGACAAATGACTTGATCCAAGCACCAAACCTGGGGGTGTTGGATGAGCGAATTTACCGAACGAAAGACCCCTGAAATATTGAGCATGTTTGTTCAGGGTGCTCTAACGGTCATCATTGCGTCTCGAGGGATTCAAAATCCCTCAAGAGATCGTCAGCAGTTAGTCTTGGGGTCGAGTCTATCGCAAGACAACGCCTCAAGAAGCTCTTGAGCGACTCGAGAAGTCACCAAGCTCGGGAACATTGGCAGTACCGTCGAGTGCCGCCTTCAGCGTACCTGGAGAAAAAAGCGTCAGACTCGGCTATGTCACGAAGAGAAAAGCAATCAGATTCCCACCTTTATTGTCGAAATAGCTGTCACTTGTAGAGCGATGACCGAGAAAGACAGGAGGAAATGGTCCGAGGAGCTCTGAGCTCCTCAATCCGAGCCAAGTGGACGTGCGTGAAGTCCACCCCGGCGGATATATCGAGATGGAATATGGCCCTGGGAGCAGCAAGTTCGATAAGCCCATCAACAGCGGCAGCACGTCCAACGTACCCAGGGCAGAAAGGAACCAACTAGATAACCAATGACCTGGATGTCGACAGCCGAATCCCACGGACAGCCCAATACAGTTTCGAGGCTCATAAGTGACAGGCATCGAAATGTCCTAGATTACCTCTTTGTTTTCCCCTGGTACAGGCCTAGTGCCGGGATCTAAATCAACTAGTATGCAGACATACACGGACAAAATACACTGCTTACCGGAGCCAAAGTCTCAGGCGATTAGGATTGCTCAAGCGCAGTAGGCTCTGATATACCGCTACAATGGGGTCGGGTGAGAGGCTAGACTCACTCCGTGCCGTATAGCAAGTAGATATATGCGCCTTGGGGAAAGGGCGAATTTCGCCCCCGGAGAACGGAGATGGACGCTCACTTCGCACCACACCTGCGACCGACGGAGCCAAATCCTACATTCAGAGCCCTAGCCGAGTTTGCAGACGATCTCATAGTTGTCACATACGACCGAAGAATTGGGCCATTGGCCATCGTGCCTGACATCGGAGAAGTTCACTCCCAGAGTCAGCGGAGCGTAGTATATGTTGCTCTTCATTACAGGTACAGTTTCTCCATTCTCATCCTCTAGAAGGTTAATGAAGGTTTCACCTGCGTCTTTATTAATAGACTTGAGTTTGTTGGTTAAAAAANTTGGGATAACGGAGCTTGGTTCCGAGTCCGACGCCAGAGGCAGAAGGATGGCGGGCAGGAAGCTTCATGAAGTTTCAGATAATTCTTCAGTGGGATGAGCGGAGGATGCCTCCACCCGATCGCGAGGGATGGCTGCGGTTTTGAAGTCGGCATCTCTGGGCTGTGTTCAACTCAAAGGTACGAGAACGGATCAAAAGTTGATGTCAGTACCTTCCGACGGTGTGTATAAAAAANGCCTGAGCGAATGTCCATTGGTGCGCAGCGCGCAAGCGGAGTGGATTGGAGAGCTAAAATTGGACAAAACCTTGCCAAAAAAANGTTGGAAATGGCTCATGGCGAGGGTCGAACTAGCAGCCTACAGATACCGACGCAATCGCCGAAACGAGAATGATTTCCCGCCCCATGATAATGCATAAGAGTCTGAGGCTCTGTCCGATTGAGCTAGGCTGGCAAAAAAGTTTACTGCTTCCCCGACCGTGATCGGGCAGCCAGAGGGGTATTAGATTAGGTACTTGTGCACAGAGTAGATTACAATGTTCGAAAGCGATTAAGATGACTACAACTACATGACTACAGTACTACGAAAACGGAGGTATAGCGACTATTACAAACAACATGATAGTGTCCGGTGACGCGATGACGAGTCAGGCACTGCCTGCTTAAATACACGGAAGGAGGATATATATAAATCTAATAGGTCCGTGAGGCCGTGGCGTCTAGGCCTATAGTGAGGAATAAGTTACCAAGAGGAGTGGTGCTGTGAGGTACCAGGCGAAAAATCACCGTTCAACTCTGAAGCTGTAGGTGAAGGAAAGCGGCGATGTCCTCCAATTCCCTGTCGTTAATCGTATGCTGCAAGCCACGGTAAATCTTGAGCTCCGTTTTGGACGCATCAGCTCCTGGTAGGCTTTCGATGAACTGCATAGCATTGCGACCGTATGGCAAGGGGATCTCCTTATCATCTGTTCCATGGCACCAAAGAATTGGGATCGACGGTGAGGCTGTAATGTGCTATAAAAGAATCGAACCCGATGGGCAACGGACAAACGATGTTTAACAAATGACTCACCCTCCTATAGGCATTGGGCAACCATCCTGATAGTGAAATTACGCCTCCAAGCTCGTTCAGCGTCGTCAGCGACACCATTAAAGCCAGGGCGGCTCCCTGGCTGAATCCCATCAGGAAAATCCTTCGGGGATCGACTCCGAGGTGGATTTGACTGAGGATCAAGTCTTCGATGGCGGATACTGACTCGGTGATTCCCCGTTCGTCATACTCTTCTGGATGGGGAGGTAGCTGCCATATGTCAAACCAGCTGGGCCGTAGCATTCCTTGGTTCATTGAGACCCGTTTTTCCGAACTGTGGGGAAAGAGCCATGTGAGCCAAGGAATTAGCTGTTAAGTTGTAGCGGGGGTTGATTGTACGCACGCTTGCGGAAATATCCACTGAACGTTAGGAAAGTAGGGTGTCAGAGCCTTGGAAAACGCCATTTGCCAGGTCGCATTGACCTGTCCTAGTCCCTAAAAGATTGCAAGAAGTCAATCATGACATCATACTAGTAGAGGGACGGAACGTCGAGACATACATGCAAAAAAATGACAGTGGCTTTGTGTCTCCCAGCTGGTGGAATAACGGAAATCGGGTTCGAGTCATATAGAGCCCCTGGCATATTTTCCAAATGATTCTAGCTTAGAAAGTATGACACGAATGCGAGGTGTTTGATGTCATTCGCCGCAACGTGGCTCTCAGACTTTTTAAAGGGATGCGCGTACCGCCCGGTGCCTTCGCCCTTTGATGCGCAGCGACTGCGACTCAAGTACCCATGGTAGTGCTAGAAGCCGAAATGACTCGCTTAATGCGTCACTGTCGGGGTCCACACCTTCTCTCCTGAAAGTTTCAAGGGTGAAAAGGCTGACATGCACAAGTTTAGGTGGGTAGTTCTCACCTAAATGAGCTTCCCCGAGCCACCGGTGTGAGCGACAATGTTCCCTGTGGGCTCCTAGAACGGCCTTCTCTTTCATCTCTGGGAGGAACCGTAGGTTTAAAGTTGATGTCGGCCCTTCTCGCGCGACGTCGGGACGGAGGCCTTCATACCTATCATCAATTAGCACAGCCGAGGTGCCGACAGAGACTGCGCATTAAGCAGAGCCTGTGTGTTAGAAAACCGGTGCCTTCCGAGTCATCATACAATGTTGCTGCGCATTAGTGTACATAGCGTTGTTACAATTGATCGTCGGTTCATGAGTGTCTAAGAAAGGTCCATTAGAAGATGTAAATAATGATAATCATCCGAACCAGGTGATGAAGACAGAATATGTCGTGAAAACTAAGGGAAGGCGAAGAGAACCAGGGAGTTAAATGCCCGGTGTGTTCATAGCGCCGATGGCAGCAGGGGTGATTGTTTCACCACATATCCCACAACCTCCAGCTTTCTCTAGGATTGAGCCTTCTGCTACGACGCGTCATCCCCAAGATTGCACCACTCGTCCAACTTCGTGGAAGAACGCCTGTGCTTTCCTCTTCGAAACTTCGGCGTTGGAGCCCCGCACTTGAGCTAGGGAACTTCTTTGGTTTGCAGGCTTTGGAGGGAAGGAAAGTTGGTTGGGGCGAGGACGACCCGGAAGGGCTGGCTGTGGGAGAAGTCTCTGTGGACGGGGAGTTCACTTGCTTCACGACAGGCAGAGGGGCGTTAGGAGCAGGGTCAGGAATCGAATCGTAGAAACCCTCGAAAATGTCGTTCTGCGCTCCGTCGAGGAAATTGTAGCGGTCGTTGTACACAGGGGGAGAGTGTTCGCCCTCGAAGACCTGGATAACAGTCGTTATGGATTTGACATACGTATGTACGGGAATGCACTCACGTTGTTTCGTTCGGCCTGGAGCCAGTAGAAAGGCTGCTTGGCACCATATGTGCAGTTTCCGGGGACGTCTTGGAGCTTTCCGTTCTCGGGATCGGAGCCACACCTTCTGGCAACCTGGGATTTGGCCAACGGAACAGTGGAAGTCGAACCGGTGACGTTACACCTAAACCCATTCATGTAATTCTCCTCCCCTCCAGCCTTTGGCGAATGGATCCAGAAGAACGAACAGATGCACCCGCCGGCAGGACAAGGCGGCATAGCGGCGGGAACAGAAAAGTCGGTAAATCTTGTCCATACACAGGTTTGATTGACGCTGAAGATGGTGAAATCTTCGGGCTGGACTTGATTAACATCGTCCTTGTAGGCGATCGCCAGTGCACATCCTTCCAGATCATCAATGCCGTGGGTGTGATAGGCAATCGATTCCGAGTTAGGGCAAACGTTATTGGGGTTGTTGGGTTCCCTAATGTCACCGCCTTCGCTGGAGGCAAAGAAAGAGGTCGCGCCTTTGTTGCAGGCAATCTCTGCGGTAGCAGCCTTGCCTGCTGGCAACTCGAAGAAGTCTCCAGGGTTGGGAGGATGGTCAAGGTGATTGTGGAACCACCATTGCTGGAAGGTGTAGTCTCGAAGGGGAGCAACGGGTCGGTTATCGTAAGGGTAGTCCTTGTCTGTTACGTTGAATCCCCACATGCTAGGATGGAAGAAAGCTGGCAAGTGGATTAGACCGTGATAGGATACGAGAGAGAGGTCTGATACCCACCAGAGTGTCCAGACACACTGCCAATGCCGGCGAGAGCGCCAATGAAAGCGAAGAGAGTCGTAGAAGTGTACATGTTCGTCGTTAGTCTAATCCTGCTAGACGTCGTTTCCAAGTCGTGATAGTGAGGTGAACCGAGAAAAGCCAGCCAGCGGCGAAGAGGAAGAGATCAGGTGGTGAGGGAAGTAGCTTTCGACGGACATTTTATGAAGGATGATATATTGCAAAAGACAATAAGTGTGGCGAACAAAAGAAAGTCGGCCACAGTGCGCGTTGTTGCTAAGCGCCTGTGACACGTGACAGGGGCGTGTGACGTAACACCATTGTGAGCCAAACAGAGCGGCCAAACAACTTTGTTTATTCTTGGCACTAGTGCAAAAGCCATCAATGCATCACAATTTGTTCAATATCCTACGCTGAGTTTGCGCTGAGTACCGTGCTCCAAAAATACCTTTCTCAATGGCCTTGATTTCTGTGAATTGTTCAGCTGCTTTGGTTCTAAAGGAGACAACTCGTCAACTTACGAAGCGCGACATGTTTGGAATGGATGCGGCAGTACGCAAGATTTCCTGTCGAACGGCTCGATTAGCACGATTAGCAGAGAAAGCATAGGAATCAGACATACCCATCATGCTCCAAAGATTCTTGGAGCCAATCTCTTTGTAGCACCCTCGAACCTCTCCCTCGTTAGTCAAACCCCAGAGCGGGGGACATTTCTCGATGACATCTCGCTCGAGAACGCGAGCGAGGGCACTCCTTCCATCTCCGAGTCTACAGCAACTCATTAGCTTTGGCCAAGATCCTGGAAATTTAAACTCACCCAGTGCAGAAAACAACAACATCAGCGTCCAGCTCACTTCCGTCGTCGAACCTGAGCCCTTTCTCAGTGAACTCTTTGATCGAGCCGCAGCTCCCCTTGAGCTTGATACGACCATCGATGATATATTGACTTCCGCCAACATCTACAGCCGGCAAAACAGGTCAGTCAAGTTACGCTCTCCTAGAGGCACGGGTGTAGGACTGACCAATGTAGTATCCACCTCCCCTTGTCAGATATTGGAGCGTAAGCCCTGTGCCTCTGAATCCAGTGTTTACGCGAAAACCTTTCTGCTCAAGGCCTTGTATCACTTTTCTGAGGAAAACAATTTTAGTTATCGCCAAATCTACTAGCGTGAGGGACGCACTCATCTACTTTTCCCAGCAATGGTCTCGTGCGGTAGCTCAATCCTGCCCCAAAGGGGAGTGGTCCTGCCATATTCAGTCTGTCCGCTACCTCTGTCGGATACGGATTATCTTCACTATACAGGCCAGCGAGAGAGACCCGGAGTGCGGTAGCTGATATTATGAAAGTTGGGCTTCGCTGGAACATCGTTACATCTTGGAACACGCCGTTGGTCGGTCAGCTCTCTTTCGACGTTTGATATCTACTTACCAACTCCATGATCAGCATAGTCGACAGAAATGTCAAACGCTGCGTGATTCGTTCAGACTGTGTCAAGGAGTCAAGAGAGAGACAGAGGGTTTCTACCTGATGTACATGCACCAATGACCACCACCTTCTTGCCACTGTGATCTGTTGCTTTCTTATGTTGGAATGAATGCAAAACCTGTCCTCGGAACTTGTCCTTTCGAAAGGTAGAGAATTAGAAGCATTTCCGAGCCGGAACTGACAGCGACCCACCTTTCCAGGAATCTCAGGGATATACGACTCCCCTCCAGCCCACCCATTCGCGAAAACAACATGCTTCACGCGGAAAGTGCGCGTCTTTTCCTCAGGAGTTCCGCCCAAGCCCTGTCTCTTTGAAGTGACAGTCACTAGCCAGAGATCGTGATCCTTGTCGCGCACGACTTTAGTGACTTCGGACGACGTCCAGACATTGAGTTCGAGAGAGTCAACGTAGGACTCAAGCCAGTTCCCGAGCTGCATTCAAACGTCTCGGTCAGATCTATAGAATTACAGTCATGACCGGTGCTTGCCTACCTTCCGAGCTGGAGTGTAGACTGGCCACGTCTTCGGGAATCTTGTGAAAATATAATATCAACTATAGTTCTTCTCTCTTCAAGGCGAAACGTACGGAATGAATGGCAGGTGATCGTACCCTTGTAGTTCTTATCAGCACCCGCGAATGCGGACCATATTCGAGAAAACCAACTTACAAACAGGGTCATGTAAGCATAACGCTTCATACCTCTTTCTCCAATTATCACCTATTCTCTCTGACTTCTCTACCACCAAAGTATCGACGCCCAGGACCTTGAGGTTAGCAGCGACTCCCAGACCACCTTGCCCAGCCCCGACGACGATAACGGTTGGTTCCCTATCTTTAAACGCAGCTTCTTCCGCTCGAGCCTGATCCCACGGCCCGTGGTATGGTTCGATCTTACGTCCTGGTCCAAGCGATTCGGATACACCATGCAAACTCTCCAGACGCGTATACACGGTATGCGCCCTCCACTTCGTCTCTCCAGTTTTGGCAACAGGCACTAGACGCGCCACTCCAGTACACCCACCGACGTCAGTATCAAACGTAAAGTGGAGTAAGATCCAGACGAGGTCTGGGAACGGGCTCGCTAGAACTGGTGGAGTTTCCTGTGATAACTTGACGTTCCTGATGTTGGCTTGCGTCAGTCTGTCTTCTAGGAACTTGCGAATCTTGTAAGAGCCTTCGAAAGTGCGGAAATCCCATGTCAGAGCTAACATGTCTCTCCAGTACACTGAAGGCTCCGAGTTGCCCGTCCTAGGTACAGGGGGTAACCCAGTTTTCGCATCAATCTCCGAGTCGGGCAAGAGGATGGTAGACTCGAATGAGGATAGGAGGAAGAGCTCGTTGACGAGATGGGGAATGTTAGTTGATTGCTTCGAAGTGGATTTGGCGAAGGACTCGAGCCATTGTTGTGCGATAGGGAGAGGATCGGTGGAGTCTACAGAAGCTTTGGATCGGATACCGAGTTTTTCGAGCGTTGGCAGACCAGCCTCAGCAGGGTGGACCGGGTTGGATGACATGACGGTGTGGGACTTCCTGTTGCTGAATGGCTTAATGAACAGTGGGGTTCTCATCTGACCGGTGCAGACGACCTTTTATATCTGCTCTATAGACTTCGTACCCTTTAACCTTCTCGAGTAGCGTCAAGTGGCGAGAGCACGGGACTGCAAATTAAAGGTGTCCGGCAGTCCCAATACAGCGTAGAGACCCAGGTATAGATGATTCTTCCATCAGAAGACATGCCAGCTGACCCTCATCTAGCCCTTCATAGAGCACGTTGGCCGAGGGAGCTCGCTAATACTCGGTTGACGGAAATAGCACTGGTAGTTCGTTATCCAGGGGCCAACGAGGACCTGTTACGGTGCCACCTTGGACTCTGGTTGAATGAGGTGGTCAATCCTAGCTTTGGGGAATGGCTTTGTAAGGCTGTTGGGATGACAACGGGACGGCATCTCAAAGGAGACCTGGTATCTTCCAGTTCATGGTGAACGTAAAAAGACCTACCACTAATGGAGACGCCCGTCTTCTCAGCCAGGGGTCGGCAAGGTGGATCCGGCCATCAATGTGGCTGTGCTAACAAGGTTTCCATCCAAGTTCTGAAATCTGCCGCATCTGCATCTTTTCTATCCACAGTTTCAACAGCCTCCAGGGATTAGCATGTCGGCAGCATGTGATATGGAGCTCGATGACTGGGAATGCGAATACGCTTGCAACTCCCCAAAGCAGCAGCACAAGAGACTCGTCTCCCTTCGTGTTCTTACAGCCCAAGGAATCCCATGCATTTCACGGAGCGAAGATGCTTTGTATTTGGCTACAATATTCCCGACGACGTACGAGAAGAAGCCGCCACTATTACTTTGAAGAAAGGACTCTACGTGCACGCAACGTCTTCTAACGTTCAGAGACCATATGCTGTGGCGATGAAACGCACGACCACGATGGAGTTCCGTGCTTCCAAAAGTTCATCCACCTCAGGCATTTTGGTGCTTCCGAAAGCAGCATAGCATTCAAAGAAGCTCCCTATTTGGCCCCTGCAATTCTCCTCCTGCTTCCTCAGTCCTCTTACAATCTAGATGTCGCGAACGGTTTTAGTCGCTCGTCCCGCCTCTTCCTTTCTCCAACGCAGATATCTTGGTCTCGCGTTACAACACCTTTCTCGGAGGACTTGTGCACTATTTACATAGTGGATCCGCCGACAGGACTATCGCATACCCACGGAGTGGGGGGAATGATGCACCTGGGCCTCTTAGGTAGCCTCATCGGCGGGAGGGTGCAAGATCTCTGCGACCGGGAGAAGCTCCTCCCCGAGGAATAGGAGATTGTCCTATGATGTTAGGTACAGGACATGAGCTGACAGCGTCAGTCTATACGAGACAAAGGCTTCGACAACCTGCGCTCGCGGTCGACAGAGCTAAAGACGGGTCAACTGAGGGCCGTTCATGAACATCGATATCCTTGTCGCCCCGTTGTCCGAATCTAGTAATGTGGGTACGATGTCGTCCCGATGGGAGGACCAGTGCGAGCAAGACGGATCGACTTGGTAACTGATGAAATCTCAAGGCTCTTTGGTAGATGTTGCATGCAGCCTTCGTCTAGAATTTCCGTTGTGCCAGCCGAGGGGACTTCCCTCCGACGTCAAACTTCTATAGCAATCAATTGCTCAAGGTTCGTCCGACAAAAACATTTTCAATCGGGGTAGGGGCTCTGCGACGGGTGAGTCGAAGAAAACCCCCCCAWTTTTTACCAAGCTCCAGGAAGGGGACTAGCTTCCGAACAATGCAGCGGGAGGAGGTCGTCCCAGCGCCCGCCTAGCTCAATCGGATAGAGCGTCAGACTCTTACGAGTGGCGGTTACATGCGCTCTTGAAATCTGAAGGCTGCGAGTTCGACCCTCGCGGTGGGCTACTACTTTTTCTCCCATTTTTTGGTTTCCCATTACTCAGCAATTTTCTCTATGCCTTCCGAATAATTTAATTTCTTGGTATACAGGTAAGTATGCAAAATTACAGTAGTTCTATGAGCAAATGTTCGGGTACAGACGGTCTGTGGGGTCGCGAGGAATCCAGCCCCCTTCAAGCCCTCGTTGGTAACTCCACTCGTCTGCCTCTTCAGCCTGGTAGTAAAGGGATGAGTCCTGTCAAAAGTAAAGGGTAAGGGGAACATGGAACCAACCTTCCATGTCCAAAACACCCATCCTTGGACGTTTTCCCCAATCTCAATTTGGACCTCGAAGTATCTAAACAAGAACGAATCAATATCTGAAGTAACGACAAGAAATGAGTGAAGTACCTTCGCAGAAACTCCCTATAATCATCGGAGAAGTTTTCGTAGCTACCGGTGTAGTTTGCACACGATCCATGGTATCGACCAGAGCTTGAAAATGTGTTATCCCACCTGGCTCCACGGCCCCGGCCATTCAGCCATCTCGCACAGTCGGTCATGGCATTAGACCACTCTCCGACAACTGTCCAGAGATTTTGGCTGGCGTACGTAGATAAGCTTTGAACGTATCCGCATGCAAACTAGAATGAGGTTCAGTGTGCGGCTGCTGGAACGAAAAGTGAGCAGAAGTGTTCACCTCAACGTGGTCGTCTTGGGATCGATCCAATTCCCCATCGCTAAAAATCTGGTATTCGTGCTAATAATCGAGAAAAGGATTAGTCTGTGGATGGCCCCGACAATAGCAATATGCTTACGAAGTCTATGAGAACGTCATGACCCCTAGGTGGAACCAGGAAGTTCTGCCAGCGCTATATATAGGATCCGTGTTCAGCCCAGGTCGTTAGCAATGCGGAAATGATTCAAAGCACTAACGTTAACACCCAGAAACGCATCTCCGATCATAATCTTGATCTCACTCCCCGCAGCATCTCGTACCGCGTCATACCCATCCAACCAATACTGTCTAATAGCCGAAGCCCAATCATCGCCTCTAAAACCAGCAGGTTCGTTGAGCAATTCCAGGACGTCAATCATGCCGCCCAGGTTCTCGGCGATGTATCGGACAGTGTCAACCGTACGGGCAATGGCAGCAGAGTCCAGTGCCCAACGTGGGCTGCCGGTCCTCTGACCAGAGTTGTCGTACCCGTTTTGCGATAATGGAGCCCCGTGGATGTCAACGATGGTGTGAATGCCGTGCTTCCGGGCCCAGGTGAGGCCCCTGAGGAGGTATGTCCAGGCTCCGGGGATGTATGGGTCCGGTGAGGTCGATTCGGAGGTATCGTCGGAAGTGAGGGGTACGGACCAGTACCCGAGAGGTATTCTAAACGGGATTGATTCAGTACACTACAACCAAGAGGCCGGAATAGTGAGGTGCGTGATAGACGGACCTTACATGGTTCAAACCAGCTTCACGGATTGCAATAAAATCGTCCTCCGTAATCCACTATGTGCATAGCGTCCCCGTCAAAGGTGAACGGTGAAGTGAGATGAGAAACCCCAGGAGGAAAAGAACGATGATATACGTACCGATTCCCAATGGTCTAATAAAAGCCTTTCGGCATCCGCTCGATCCATGAGCTCACCCAACGTATATTCATCGACAATATCTGTGTTCCCTGTCCTCTCAAACACACTGGGCGTTATCCAGGGCTAAGAGTTGGTCCAGTTGGTCGGTCAGAACAACGCACTGCAGCATGCACATGCGGACGAACCTCGAGTACGAGCCATCCTCCCCTAGCAAAACACGATTCTGCATGAGTCCAAATTCTGCTTATACGGCAACCAATCAACGGTTTTGACACTCACAGATTGACACCTCTAATTTTGTCATTCGAATAGTCAAACGGCTGTATCGTGGGTGAAGGTGTGGGTGAGGCAGTCGTAGAAGAACCCTCCCCATTTTGACTCGTGGTCGACGTCGCTTCCGAGTCCCCGGGCTCTGTTGTGGAAGCTGTTGTAGTCGCGGTTGCGGTATGGCTCCCATTAGTTGGGATACTGTGTCCACCATTCGTGGGTGGGTTGAGCATGCCATCCGAGCCTCCATGGGCCACGAGATGACACTGGTCAGCGTTGACAGTGCTGATTGTCACCGCATTCAACCAGAACAGGATTTCGAAATGGATGAAAACAACGAGGGCAGAGGGAAGTTTCCCCAATCCAAGGCGCATCTCTGAGCGAGCAAGTGGCCTTGGAGAGAGAGTCCGGCAAGTGATGGGATGAGATAAGTTCCAAGAAGGTGGAGTGAGTGTCGAAGCGAATCCAAGCTATAGACGTTCGTCATTGTATAAATATCAAGAAGCAGTAGTCTCGCCCCGATGCCATGAGGCACAAATGAGGGGGCTATTGTCGTATCCCCGGTGAGCCTGTTCATTTTAGACTTCTTGGAACGCTCGTCCATATCCATTTGTCAGTCTCATCCCGGGGGACAGCATCGAAGATGGAGGATGAGGCAGTGTGAAGTGAGTAAGAAAGGATTGTTCGCTTGACAGAAGAAAAACGCGGCAGCAACGTTCATTCATATTCATGCCAAGTTTCACGGTCTACTATGAAACTTATTCCCAGCTTTTTTTTTCTATGGCTTGCTCTGGTCTGACTCGTCCTAGACCGATCGCGACAGGACTGCGCCGGATAAACGTCCTCAGATAATGCCCCTTCTTACTCCATGATATCACTAATTCACTATTGTCAACGATAACGATACGACTAAACACCATCTACCACACCATCGGCACCTACCAAGTCCATATACTATAATACAAAATGCGATCCATCATAATAATCGTAAAAAATAGCTAAGTTTACTATGTATACATACCTAACGAATGAGTGGTGAAAGCAACAGACAATGTAAAGGAAAGCAAGGGGCCTTAGACACATCCAGGAATCGAAGAGCCCATAAACCTATCGTCCCTCCTCCCTCTTCGCACATCCCTCGCCTTTAAACAGCTCCTCCTCCTCACGGACCTCCTATTCGGCCAATTCTCTTTATCTTCCAAACGGGAGGACCAATCATCATGAGCTCGCTGATACAACTTCCAAGCCTCCGTCTCCTCCACACTCTCCCGAATCCGACGAGCTCGCTTCTTCGCAACATTCGTGCGCTCCTTAACATGCTCGCTCGCCGACATGATCAACTCCTCTCCCTTCCTCTTCAACTCCTTCGCGCGGCTCCGGGCCTTATCATTCCTCGCCTGGATCGTCTCACCAAACGCCTGAACCTGATCCCCGAGCGCACGCGCCTTCCCCTTGGACTGCTTGATAAGATCATCCGTCTGCGTACGGATAACCGTCATCAGCTCATCCAATCCCTCCATAAGCTCCGCCCCGTCTTCGTTCACAGCCTTAACAATAGACTGCGTAGTAACTCCCAAAACCTCGGATAAGGAATTGACGAAGTTCAGCCCTACAGCCGTAGAGCTGGGTTCGGACTGGGCGGCCGACGGTTCCGATGTGGGCTTACTAGCCTGAGGTGCGACAGTGGGGATAGATGACGTCGTCAAAACCTCGGACAAGGAAGTAGAGGCGCTCGGAACGATCACCTCCTTGGTAATTGGCTTGTCGGAAAGCACGGCTGCCTTGGTGTCCTTGCGAATTGGGGACATCTGAGGGGCAGTGGGGACGAGTGCCTTTGCTTGAGATGTAACAGAGAGGGCGGTGGTCCCGGCGTTGTAAATGGAGACAGCGGTGTCCCTGGCCGACGAGGCGACAACCTGAGTCTTGCCAGTTCCGCGGACAATGACGCTGGTGGAGTGATTGGGAAGTGAGGTAAATGTTGTCCAATTATTGTTGGGGGTCGCCATGTTGACAGTTGGGGTAGGCGCTGGAGATCGGAAGGATGATGCATTCAACGCGATGCCCAACAGGACAGAGACCACGGTAAGGCTGAGCAAAAGGGTTAGGCCGTATACAGGGATGTTGGGGAAGAACGATAGGACGTACACTTTGTAAGGATTGACCTGCATTTGGCCCTTGAGCCCGGATTCTTTCTCAACGTAGTCGTCTTCATACAGGATACTCTGCATAGAACGATGAACTTGGCGTGCATTGAGCAACTTGATGTCTTCGTGGTTGATGATGGTCGAGTTGGCCGGGGTCTTCAGCTTGAGTACTTGGGGAGGAGGGATGTTGAGAAGCTCCCAATCGTCCTCGGCAGCATTGCGGGCGGCATTGTCGGTATTGTAAAGGACATCGGCAAAGTCGTCCCGGGCGAGGACAGCAAAGTATGTCGTGTGGTGACCCAAAACAGGCAGTCGATTGGCCGGGAGGAAGACAATTCCGAGGGACGGAGCATCAACGGGATCCTGGAACAGATTAATGAGAACAGGTGATACAGAGACAAGTGCAGAGACATACCACTGTGACATGACGAGGGACATCGCTCTCTGTGCGGTCGAAGATTCTGACGACATTGAAGAAAGGCTTCGATTCGGTTTCGAGCCTGCCGAGAATAGCCGTCTGGACGTTGACCTGATCCTTCTCATTGATAGGGTCAAGGGTATTGATGAGGAATTGACCCGAGCCATCTGCGACTTTGTGCAAGAAATCCTGGACGACCACCCACTTGTACTTGGTCGAAGCTCCGTAGAGGTAGATTTCGAAGTCCACCTTTCCGGGCTGTACCTCGTGGTTATCTGACGATAAGGGGGCCGGCGTCAATCCCAGGTCAGCAGGGACAGCGGCGTCAGTTGCAATGGTGGTGTCTGCTGAAGGGTCCTCATGGTCGTCCGCGGACACCTCCTCGTAGGATCTCTCCAACTCACTACGCTGACTGGTTAAAGGATCTGGAAAGGATAAGCGAAGATCGCGGACAGAGGCCTGATTGCTCCCGAAATGACCGCTGCTGCTGCTGGACGTCGTGCTCGTCCTTGACGCGTTGAGCGTGCCGATAAGGCTCTGATTCAGGGCCTCTTTGACGAGTTCGTCTTCGGCAATATCCTGGTCGGTGACGATGTCGGGGATGAGGCCTAAGGGGATCCTTTCAGCGCCTGCTGCCACGGTGGGTGGCATGGGGTACATGCCAGGAGCGAGACGAGCGGCCACCTCACCGGTGTGCTCGTCTACGAAGCCTTCCCATGCCTCGACCTCGCCCCGTGAGCTCCCAAGGCTGATAGAGGAGGACGTTCTCGATAAGGGCTGGGAGACGGGCTCGCCTTCGCCCTCGCTCTCGTCGCTGAGGGACGCATTGTCTGAGTCATGGCCGCTGGCGATGTCGAGCCAGTCCGAGTCTGAGAGGCTGTCGAGCTCTGACATGCCCGAGGAGGAGTGGTAATCGGTGGGTTCACGCAGGGTAGAATTCATGGTGGTGAAACCAGAAGAAGCTGTGATTAGGGACGTTATAAGGTCGCCAAGTTTGGCACAGTTTGCTCCAGAGCCCGTCACCCCTTCACATCAGGTACCCGGTCAATCGCAATCTGATAACCCCTCGTTTACCGGGAACCACCGCTATGGTCCACCTCCAGGACCTCCCCGACGATGTGATATTCGCCATTCTCGCCCTTCTGTCGCCACAGGACATCCTTGCAATCCAACAGGTCAGAGCTTGAAGCCTTCGGTGCCGGTCTCGTCCTGACTCGGGCCTACACGCAGACATGTCGTGGCCTGCACACCCTAGGGAGCTTCGACCACGTTTGGCACGGTCTCTCGTTTGAGGTCCCTCTGGACCTTTTGCCATCCGCAGACTCCACGTCACATCCAGCACACCTTTTGAAGCAGAGTGCTGTCCGAGCGCTGCGGATTGATCACAACTGGCGCCATAGAGAACCCAAAATCAGGCGCCTAACACGTATCCCACACACCGATATCGTGCACCAATTACAGTTCATCGGGTCGTCGTATCTTGTCGGACTGTCACAATCTGGGAACCTTGCCACGTATCTGACAGTCTGGCATATAAATAATCCGCCTTCCCGGATCGCACGAATAGAGGTTGCACAAGCCAATAGATTCGCCGCCTCCCTTGACGATGGAGAACTCGTAGTAGGGATCCTGACGACTGACGTCAGTAATCGAGGGTAGGTCTTGCGACTCGATGTTTCGTTGATGTTGATCCAACAAAACCGCAGGTCGGTAACGTTATACTCCCTTCTCCTCGGCGACCCCGATGAACCCCACGAATTTCAAGAAATATTCAGTCAATCCTTATCTCAACCTGGCCACGTCTTTTTCGATATCCAGGTCTCCGACGGCACCGCTGCTGTCGGGTTTGCTGAACTCCTAGGTGCTATCCGTTACAAGCTACTGCTGGTCGACATCAAGTCTCGGAGCTGTCGCTATATCCATCTACCCCCAAATATATTGGGCAGCATCCAATTTAAACTGCACCACAACTTCATCTTCATGGCAACAGCAGGTCTAGAAAGTCGCAGCAAATTGCTCGTTTTCCAATACGATCTAAACGATATGGCAGAATCGGACCAGCTGCCTCCGCCCATATCTCAGTACGAGACGGAGACAGCCATACCCATCTTTAATCTAGAATACCATTTATCCTGCGAACCGACAGTCCACGGCTCCAAAACCTTTCCCGTTGCGATCCGACACACAGCAGAAGCCGACCCTCTGAGCAACTATCTCATCTCTCTCTACCAAATACCCTTGGAACCCAGCCATAGCCGTGGAACTATCGTGCCCGTGGACACACTTCGGATGACCAGAGGCAGCACGATTGACCTTATCTGCCTCGGCGAAACGGGCCGGCGAGTTGTTTGGTTGGAGCGATTATGGGAGGTGGACGATTGGCAGTTCCTGAGGGCTGCGGTGAATTCCAGTGACAGGGGGCCACCGCTGGTCGCGCCATTATGGCCTGCTCATGTTGGGCTTCCTTTCGAACCTCATACATGCCATGCGATGTGTTTCGAAGAATGCACGGGCCGGATATGTTTTTCCTTGCACACGGAAGAGCTGTATATTATGGAGTTTTGATCTATTAGGATTTATGTGACTGCTGTATGTATCCATTAGGATTGCTAAAAATACGAGATAGAGATTTTAGAATCGATTGTGCTGTGGTGTGAGTCGTGTGGGGCACGTGGGCGAGATTCTCCCGAATTGATCTCAAAACTCAGTGCCAAAGACGATCTCCCATTTCTTCTCGTCTGCCACAACAATCAAAAGTTTTTCCGCTGCTTTTACCCTTCGACGACGACCAGGGGACGCGATCCCACTCGCTGCAGGCTTTATCGTTGTATTCGACGCGTCCTCAAAGCCAATGGAGCACGAGATCGAGCAGGTCGTTCAGGCGATCGCCATTGCATCAGATCCAAGCCAGTCTGCGCTATACCAGCAAGCTCTCGGATATATACAGAACATCCAGCAGAACGCTAGTGAGACGTGGCAGCTTGCCCTCCATATCTTCGTGGACGCGAACGCAGATGGGAGGCGGAAATATCCTGCACAGGCCAGGTTCTGGGCTCTCCGGGTGCTGGATGACTTTTTGGACAATCGGTGAGCTCTGTTCTTGCTGCTTCAGAGTCATATTGCTGTAGTTGGGGGCCCAACCGTTCCCCAAATACTCGCTCGAATGCTGTCGGGCTGACAGATCTCTGTCAGTGAATGCTCTGTGTCGCCCTCGCCAAACCTCCCCTTTGATCGGGCTTTCGTGCTGATACTGGGTACAGGTTTGAACCCCTCGAACAAGAAACGTTCCAGACACTGCAACAAGCTATGATAAATTATATCCAATCAGAATACGTTGGAGGTCCTGCTGAAGTAGATGCTTCCTGTGAGTCCTTTGATCAGCCCTCTCGATGCTATGACGTACAATAAGCTCTGACTCGGACTTGCTCAATCCCTTTCGTGTGCCAGTCCTTAGAAACAAGTTCTCACATACCCTTACACTATTCTTCCTCTGCACATATGTGGAGCAATGGCCCTCCTTCTTCACTGATATCTTCACGCTCATCCAACCTGCGTCGCAAACTTCGACAGCCGGGTTCAACCGCCACATCTCCCTTTTGTTCTTCCACCTGGTCCTCGAAATCTCGGGGGAAGTTGCAGATCAGATGATTAAATCTGCACGGGCGTGGAATGAAGTACGGCATGCGAGAGATAGTAGGGTGAGGGATGCGGTTCGAGATAGGGACGCGGCGAGGATCAACGAGGCGGTCTTGACTATCGTCGCTGAGAACGCAGACCGGATGCGGGCATGTCGGGAAAATTCCTCGACTCAGGAATCGACGAAGGAGCTGGGGGATGCTATCGAAGTCGTGGATTGGGGTATCCGGACGTTTGGGTCCTATGTCGGTCAGTTCGCGTTTACGACTTGTTGCCTTGAACCCTTGGGACTAATGATTTTTATTTTCACCAGGGTGGATCGATATTAATCTGACTGTCACTCAAACGACTGTGCCCCTCCTCTTCAAGCTTCTCGCAGACGCCTCGTTACCTATCCGATTAGCAACATCGGTGGCATTGTTGCGAATCGTGTCGAAGGGGTTGAAGGAGCCGAGCGACAAGCTTCAGCTTCTCAAAGTCCTATCGCTGGGCGAAGTTCTTGACGCCCTGGAGGCCAAGACCCGGAAACAACAGATTGAACGAGGAGATGACACCGATGAGGCGGAGGAATCGTATCGCGAAGCGCTTGGGAAGTTGCTCAATGTCCTCGGCCTTGAGCTCACAAAGCTCATTGACGTGAGTTGACTTATCTATCCTCGCTGAAGATTGCTTGCTTAAAAGCCTGCTAGGAGCCTTCAACCCCAGAAGCGATTCGCGCAGAAGCATTGCTATATCTGCAGCAGCTCCAGCCGGTCATGCTTCGGTTCATGGCTGACGACTATGACGATACTGCTTCGACTGTCTTCCCTTTGCTTGCTGTCATTCTCACTAGCGTAAGTGTGTCCATGACTTACCCAATAGCCACGCCTTGACCGTCCCTTCTAGTATAAGCGAAGCAAGAAAGTGTCCACAGAACCTATCGACGACCAGAAGCGTTCCTTCTTGGCAAATCTCCTGGAAGTGATCTTGCTGAAGATGAAATGGGATGGGGAGGCAGAACCGGACGATGTTGACGACGATGACAATGCCGAATTCGAAAAAATGAGAAAGGTTGGTCCAGCTCCTCTCTGCGCTTCGAATTGGCTGAACCAAAACATGGTACATACATCAGGAATTGAGGACCTTCATGGACTCCATCCTGACCGTTGATCAAGATTTGGTTACGAATGCCATTAGGACCTTGGCTATCAATACAATGACTGCGTATCAGAGTGGTACTCAGCTCAAATGGAACGATGCTGAGCTTGGTGTTTATCTTGTCTATATTTTTGGCGAGATCAACAAGAGTGAGTCTTGTGTTGGTTCTTGCCACCTCTTTACTCAATACGAATTTATATAAGCTGGCGGGAAGGGTAGGGCCGCGTTCTGCCATGCACCAGCCATTCAAGACAAAGAGAAGAAGAAAACCGATTATTCGGCATATCCTCTCACCAGCCACGGGGAGATGCTGTCTACCCTGGTTCGCTCCGGAATCGCTTCCTATCCAAATCGTGCCGTTTCTTTACAGTTCTTCGAAACCGTGGCTCGCTACCCCGACTTCTTCAAAGTCCGGAAAGAATGCATCCTTCCAACTCTCGAGGCCATGATTGACATTCGGTGCGCATCTTCATGGCAGGACGCATCGTCATTCTCAATTGCTGACTGTGGTGCGCAGAGGTCTACATAACGATAACGCGGCCTATCGTTCTAGGCTGTTCTACCTCTTCCACCGCTTCATCAAAGAGTCGAGAAACGAGATCCAGGCCGATATCAGTGTGACTATCGTCAACAGTATGCGAGACTTGCTTCCCATCGAAGTCGAGATTCCGGAACCCGAAGAACCAGAAGGCGACCTCCTCTCTGAAGCGATCAAAAGCACCATGTTTGATTCGCAGTTATATCTCTTCGAGACCGTTGGGATTTTGACGTCGGTGACTTCGAAAAATCCGGAACAGCAGGGAGCGCTGTTGCTTTCTCTGGTAAAGCCTCTCATGGAGGAGCTGTCCGCCAACCTGCAGCTTTTCAGAGCTGGGACGCAGGATTTGGTTCCTGTTGTGAAGGTGCATCATATTATCATGGCGTTGGGTAATATTTCGAAAGGGTTCCCGGATTATCCGGCGACTGTTCCTGAAAACTATATGGCCCCGGCGGTGAAGGTGTTTGCGGAGGTTGCGCAGGCTATTTTGGTCTGTCTGGAAGCGATGAATATTCTTAAGCCCATCCGGGATGCGGTATGTTGCTTCCTTCCCCTCCTTCCTTTGAGATGATCTGGGTGCTCATTTATGCCATGCTATAGACTCGCTTTGCGTTCGCTCGGATTTTGGCCACCGCAGGACCTTCCGTCACGACCTTTATCCCACCGCTCATGAATAACCTCCTTGCTCACTTTGAGCCATCGGAATTGGTAGACTTTATGAACTTTATCGGTCTTTTGATCCATAAACTCCAGGTATGTCGAAGTCAAAATGTTGTTTGCTTTGTTCCAACCGCTCGATTGGCTTACGCCTCCCTGTAGAAAGACATGTTCGACGTCCTGGATAAACTCATTGGTCCGCTCAATGCTCACATTACCGCGATGCTCTCGCAAGCGCCTTCTGGGACCGATGACATGCGGTCGCAAAGTGAAACGAAAAAGGCTTTTCTTAATTTGCTTATCGTGGTCGTGTCCTCCAAGCTAGAAGGGATCTTCACTTCAGAACGTATGTGTTTATTATTATTCTTGCCGTTTTCAAAGTTGATCCGATCCCTCTTCATACAGAAAATTCGGCATCTTTCGAATCGTTTCTGAGAAGCATGCTTGGTCTCGTGGAGGACGTATCAGATCCGGGGAGTCAGAAGGCTGCATTGTCCTTCTTCAGTCGATGTGTCACCGTCTGGGGACAGCCATTGTCGCAACCGTCCTCAGCACCCAATGGACACCCCGAGTCGCAGGGCCTTCCTGGATTCGATAGGTTCATTTACGAACAGCTAGTCCCTACTGCCTTTGCAGTGCCGTCGTCACCGGAATTTAATCTGAAAGACGGCCAGATGCTCGTGGTACGTTGCTTTCTGTCAGGGACGTCTGTTCAAGCATTGATGTATTTTATCTACAAGGTCCTCCATGAGATCGCCAACCTCCTCCAGACGATTGTGAAAGTACGAGAACACGAAGCACAAACCTACTTTGCTACCGCGTTCCTTCCTTCCAAAGGTTGGCCGTCCAACGCAGCTATCGACTTCTCGACGAAATTGCGAGAACTAGACTCCAAGAGTTTCCGGAAATACTTTACGGATCTCATCAGGGAATCGCGCGCATCTTCATAGCATGGTGGTGCGACTCCCGGTTTGATTCATGTCCAGGTTTCGTCTGCCTGTTTGTATTTTGCATTCCTTCTGGTCGCTGGTATCTAGTACTTTACGCTTCCCGTTCAATCCGATTCACAGCATTTGTAGCACACACATGACAATCCTTTCTTGCTCAATTTATACATCGTGTCTTTTGCAGGTACTTCGGAGCACCGCACAGTACATGCATATTCTCGCATCTTAATTCGAAAGAGTTTAAAATCAACCCACAAGTGGCCCACTGACGCGAGTAGGTGCCAGGTCGGACTGGGCATACACTGTTTTCCTGAACGAACAAGATCTACATACTGTTAGTGTTATCGTTGAACGCGGCAACGAGTTTTATGGGCAAGCAAGCGAGTCGAGGAATGACTGACTTGAGGGAGACATACAGGATTCAACTGTACGAGGCCCATGCGTCCCCTCCTTCGTCTATTGTTCCAGTGGCGCTTCACTCTGCCATCATTGATCAACCACGGTGGCCTAACAATTAGTTACATACCATGAAGGCTTTCTGGTAACCGGCCATTCAAATCGCAGGGAAGCGAGCGTCGCGCAGAAAAANTTGCGATTAGGGGTTATATATCTATCCCTACTTCCACACGTAGTCAACCATATTATATGACAATCTAAATCGGTAGCACGGTAGCCCTACAGCGCACCCCTTTGAGAGGCCCTTGCACTAGATGATTTATGATGAAACGGATTGCGTCTATATGGCCGATAAGTTGAAAACACTCACGCATGCTCCGTTGCTTGCCTGATAAGTGCATACCGTTCCTTCTCGGGGAACTGTGGGAGCTCATGTTGCCTCATGAGCAATAGGTACGTCGTCGCCGCTTGGGCGGCCCACATGTAACTGTGTGGTGGCGTGAGGACGACGAGCGAGAATAACAGGGCTGGAACGTACTCCTCTGCATCCACGAGGTCTCGAGAGCAAATCAAATCAAGTTGTTGGTAACGGACGGACAAGTCTTTCGACGAAATCGTGTTGGGAATAGACCAGATGGGGTCTTTCGCCATCGCCTCAGCCACACTGGCCTCTAGCTTGGGCAAGTCGGTGTTGGGAAAGAACTTCGCCTGTCGAGCGAAATACTCAAAGATGATCAACCGGTCCCTGTATCGGATTGCAACAGGATCCAGCCCCTCAGAATTGTCGGGAGTTGGCAGCTCTGGCTTTTTGTCCATGGCAATGTAGGAGGAAGAGGAAAGCGAAGTGGACCACACAAGCCGGGTGCAGGTGAAATCCAGTGTCTCAGGCTGGAAATCCCCGAAGCGATCGTTGATTTCCATCATTTCAATCAATGATATCATGACAGATTTGGAATGTCCATGGCCACAGAACGCGACGAGTCCAACAGCCAGAGACTCCGAAAGAATTGGAATGGGTGGCTATCCCATGGACCTGCTCCTCACCACCAAAAGCGTAGAGGTGAAATACGGGCATGACTGACCCAACCTAACTCCCCATGGTTTACACCAAATGTCGTTCTGTGTCGAATCGGGCCTGAGATTGCTGACTTCCTGGCCCAACGTGCACGTGTGTCAGAACCAGATTCACTGCTTCCGCCCCGAATTTAAAGCTCTGTAGGGGGGAAGAGGCTGGACGGGTGACTAGAGTCATTCCTTGCCATTGGCGTCTGGTTTTAAGTAGGAATGAGGAAGCAGCAAGAGGTGATAAGCCCGAGGGTAGTATAGGGAATTCCTTTGGATGACACTCCAGGTCCGAATGCACTGTAATGTCTGAGGTAGATAGAAATCAAGGAACATGGAAGACCGTTATGATACCCCTTGTCAAAGTAACACGGACATCAGAACGTTGCGGGGGCGCATAAGCCTTTCATCAGGATCGCAGTAGCCGTCTCTTCAAGCACGTCGTCGGGAATGAGGATTATTTGGAGACTGGCAGCGACGAGGATACTATGGCGAAAATTCAAAGCATCTTTCCTCGTGCCAGAATGCACGGAATTCTTTGGATTGCCAGACTGCACAGGGAGAAGAGTCTCTTGTGCTGGTTCTCTGGGGTAGAGCTAACGCATCCTCAACCTTCGGGCTTAAGCTCACAGGCTCTCGACATCGAGCGTGAGGGTTGTAAATTTAGATAGAAAGAAAAGAGAGGCTCAAATCCATATCGACTTTATTGATTCCCAGTCCCACCGGAGCGGCTCGGTGTGAGAAAACAGACTTTGCACAGTACATACATGTTCTCCACACTCAATTCAAAAGAGGTTAAAATCAACTCCATATCCCGTTCCAAACCCAGAGACACAAGTACCCGGAGGCGGCTCACTGGCGAGAGCAGGTGCCAGTTTGGACTGGTAATAAAACGTTTTCATGAACGAAAGTCGAACGCCTGCCTCTCGTATCGGTTTGAGCCTCTCTTCCTCTGCTTCAGTCCAGTCCCCGAGCGGAGAATCGTACGGAAGATCATGGATTGAGACCTCTTCGATGATCCCGCCATCGCCTACCAACAAAGGATCGGTCCTGGCCGCGAGGAACGCGAGGATGGCGTCTCCCGAGACGCGGGGTTTCATGGAACATCGGAATATCTTGAGGTTTGGACAAAAGTATGGTTGATCTTGCTTAGGTGTTAACAAACTGATACAAGAATCATCGAATGCGCATTCGAAGTCGAGTAGTGCTGAAGAAGTCAGGGGAGGAGGAGGGGGTGCGATTTGGAATTCTTGTCCGAGATTGAGCTGCTTCAGAGCCGGCGTACACTCCAACCATGATTGCAGATCTTCTCTTGATACGGAGGGCAGATTGAATGATAGAACTTCAGTCGGATTTCCGTATCGTTGGAGGAATGAAGTCAGGGGAAGTGTGAGGGTGAATGGGGACACTTGAACTGGTGGGAAGAAAGGCTGATAATGTATCTCCCGGATACGCGGCGTCATGATTGATCGCAGTAAATAGTGTATCTGCGATCTACACCCAGTTACATTAAGGGCCTCCAAATTCGACAAGGTAATTTGGGTCTCCGACTCCGGTAGTGGATTGGGAGCAGAGATGAGGAGAAGGGATAGAATTCGTAGCTTCTGGCATTGCTTGATAATAGGCAGCATCTCGGGGGCCGTGAGCTGGCTGTCCTGTGATGATCGATCTAGGCGGAACTTATCACCACCGCCAAGGTATAGGTGGGTGAGATTGGTCCAGTTGACGGGCAGCTTTGACAAAGGGAAATATAGACGAGGCGCTTCGATCTGCAGTTCCTTCAGGTTGGGAGCCGTAAGTAAGCCATTGAAATGAACCCGTTGCTGGTAGGCTAATAATAGGTAGCTTGCGGACAATCGCAGACGCTTAAGGGCGGGTAAAGATTCGGCAACGACGTCGATGAAGTGGACGGGCTGCCAGCGGGGTGCATCAAAATTAACGGATTCCCATCGGCGTGAATGAGTCAGAAGCGTGGAGGCGAGGTCTCGCATGGTGTGTCCTCTATCCCATCGGACTGTTGACGGTGAAGGTCCATATAGAGAAATCGAAAGGGGGTAGTTTTTGGAGCGTCCGAGCCATTGGTCGAGCTGCTCAAGTGCCAACGCTGCCCTTTTGGCGTCCGAAGTGGTTCCATGTGAATGCAGCAGGTGAAAAGGAGCCATCGGTACCACCGATGTCCACAACTGTGGCGTGTTCAACGCTATATCCCTCCACATCTTGCACACCCTCAGCAAGACCAGTGGTCCATGGCAGACGTCGTAGGTAAATGTTCCAGGGGCCGGAGCCGGTATAGAATACGTGAAAATGAGTTCCATGACCTCTCGAGGGAAGCGGCGAATGAGAGAAGAAAGAGATTTGAGGGGCTTGATGACCTTCAGAATGTCTTCCTGCTCTTTCTTCAGCCTGGCGATTTTGGCTTCAGCTTGCTCGAGGTCCTTTTGCAGCTGCGATAGCCTAGCGTTGTGTGGTGCGAGCAATTTCTCGATTTCGAGAAGTTCTGTGTCAGAGGGTACATGGTTGGTACCGTAGAACTGTGAGAGATGGGTGTCCATAAGAGAGCAAGGTGACAACTGTGACGACGATTACTTACTCACGTTCCCACTGCATCGATCCGTGATGGCGCTGTGCTGGTGTCGATTCACAACGTGAGCGGCCGATAAGAGATGGGCGGGATCGGAGTGGAATGCGACGTCGACAACGTTGCTGTTTGGAGTGTGGGCGCCGTTCTCGACAGCCATTATCGAGCATCGCGACTAGGCGCGATTTGACGCGCCTCGCTTGATCACGTGCTGTGTGACGCGACGCGTTGAGCCGGCGGTAAACAGAGCCAAATTGAGTCCTGAACTCGAACCTCGTTGTTCGACGCCGTACACAACGAGGACGACCCTTCATGTATCATGTCCCAGCGCACATCCGAACCCTCTTCAAGTATGGCAGATAGAGAAAAGCAACGCCAGAAGCTCCGGTCAAAGCTGGCCAAGGCTCTGAACGAAGACGATGACCCCCTCGCTGCATACCACCAATTCATCCAATGGACAATCAAGAACTACGGGGACAAGGACCCAAAATCCGGGTTGAAGGAGCTGTTGAAGGAAGCGACGGGCCAGTTTAAACAGGACCCAATGTATAAGAATGACTTGAGGTATCTCAAGATGTGGGCGTTATATGCTAGGCAGCTGGATAGAGCTGGGGCGATCAGCGTCTTTGCATTTTTGCTTGCGAATGATATTGGAACGTCGTATGCAGCGCTGTACGAGGACTATGCCAATTTGCTGGAGCACGATGGAAAGTGAGTGTTACATATTGTATCAGTTTTTTGAATTCCAACGTTGTCTCGCGCAGGGCTAGTGAAGCGGACAAGATCTATCTCAAGGGGATCGAACGCCAGGTCCGACCGCTGGAACGCTTGAAGACAAGGTACCGCGATTTTCAGTCGCGTTGTAAACAGAAGGCTTCAATATCCCAACCGTCGGGGNAGGCAGCTAGGAAGAACCGCTTCCACTTCCTCTGTTGCTTCAACATCCGCTCAATCCACAACATCGGCCAACATTGTCTCCTTCAATTCCACCGCTGCTTCGCGATATGCTCTGATGCTGGCGCCTCCGCCGCCTGGAAAGCGGCCAGAAAAGCTTCGGTTCAATATGGGGCTGCTCTTCACAGAGGAAGGGGTGGAATACAGTATCCAAGAGGCAAGGGCGCGATCTATGGGACTGTTCGGAAAGAAATGGGCTCCGCCGCCATCTTCAGAGCTGCCGGCATTCCCTTCAACGTCTTCATCGGGCTCGTTAGCACCAGTGGACTTCAACGATGACAACCAAAAATCAACATCACGGATGTCGAGAAGGAGGAGCACATTTGGGGGCGCTGAGCCGACTGTGACTATCAACACGAAGGAAGCGTTGGCAGATGTATTTGGCATGTACAATTCGCCGGACAGGACGAACAGATTCGATGCTCCTGGAAGCAAGCACGCCCCATTGAAGAAGATAGAACCGGTGACTCCCCTGGTTGCTCCTCGGCCAGCTTTCTCGAAAGAGAATGAGAATTCTGTGATGGGAAAGACGCCTGGAAGTGGTAAGCGCATCCTCGTTCGGAGAGAATCAAAGCTTATTCGTTTGTATAGCTTTCAGGCCTTTCGTGGACGAAAACGCCCAGTCAAGTCGCACTACACCAGCACCGAAGGTGAGCCACTCAAGATCTCATACTAGCTATGCTGACTTTTTGCCTCACAGTTCAGCGTATTCGTCGAGGACCAAAACAAGACTCCTTTTATTACTCCTCGAAATGTGCTCGGTGTCAAGGATGTAGCCACTCCGTCTTTTAGCGCATTCAGGCCAAAGGACGCCACTGACGACCCTCAGAACCAGCCTGTGTTTTCCAAAGTTTTCAACCCTCCTCAATCTGGCAATATCCCTCTTGCCCCTCTGAGGGACGTCTTCACGGACGATCATGGCAAACCTACTCCGAAAGCGAAACCAATGTCCAACCACGAGAGAGCGAAATCACAACACGACATCCCTACTGGCAAGGTTGACCTTGGTCCTGCGTTCACTCCCTTTGTGGATGAGAATAAGACCCCATTCAAGGTTTTCAGTCGGCCTCCGGAGCAAAATGAAAACGCTTTCCGACCGACAAGTGCCTTCACGCCCAAAACACCAACTCCTTCCGTATTCACGCCCTTCACCGATAAAACGCCTGCGTTCACGCCTTTCGGGAGCAGGCCTCAGCCTGCCTTTACGCCGTTTATGGATCAGCCGATAACACCAGCATTACAGCAGCAACCTCCACCAGCTCCTCTAAATGAGGAGCCGACAGAAATAGTGGATCCCGAGGATCAGGTCTATGAGCCAGCGGGGCATGTGGAGGACGAAGAGCAGTACGAGGAAGAGGAGGAGGATTATTACGAAGAGGAGGAACAGCTCGAGCATTATGAGACTCCACTGGCTCCGGAGCACCTCCCCAACGACTACGATGATCAGCCTTCCTTCCAAAGAGATATGCCTCTCGGCGGCAGGTTTGGGCAGTTCAATGTCATGACGCCGATCACGGAGAGGACCTTTGAGTTTACGACCAGCACTAATGGTCAGACTCCGAGCGAGAGGTATGGTCGACCTCTGGAAGGAGAAGGATCGCCGAAGAGCAAAGTCCTCCAACACTTCGTCCGGGATCAGATCATGGCAGCAGCCGATGCTGAGCGCTTGGCGGCTGAGCTGCAGGAGAACAGCATCGAAGAGGTCGATGAGGAAGAGGAAGCCGATGAAGCCGATGCTGTTGCGGAGGAGCACCACCCAATGGCAGTTGAGGAGAGGACCGGTGGATTGAGCCTCGTGGACACTCTTACCCTGACATCTAAATTCCGACCCGCTAATCCATGCAATCCCTTCGAAGCCCCAATCCTCTCAACGCTACTATCCCGGATACCGACCGATCCCCACTTCTACGACCTCCGTGATCGTCCCGCTGGAACTCTTGAACAGCTGCAGAAGGTGTTCAAGAAAACACGCAAGGCCAGTTCTGGGGGAGACATCTTCCCCTTGTCGCTGAACGGCAACCGATTCCAAATCTCTGAAAAACTCGGCGAAGGAGGATTCGGCTGCGTGTACAAAGCTCGGGACCTGGGTGTTCGCATTGGCGGCGACGACGAAGACGAAGACAGCGATCTGGAGGACCTCGACGACGACGACGAAGAGAACGCTTCTATGGTCGCCATCAAGATCGTCAAGCCTCGCAATCTCTGGGAGTACCACATCCTTCGGAGACTACATTCTGCGCTAGTACCCACTCTGCGCCGGTCTGTCGTGTTGCCACACGCGTTGTACGCATTCAGCGACGAGAGCTTCCTCGTGTTGGATTACTGCCCTCAAGGCATGCTGCTTGATATCGTCAACAATGCCGCCTCGGCTGGTGTCTCTCAGGCCGGTGCATGCCTGGACGAGCTGCTTGTCATGTTCTTCTCCATAGAACTTTTACGATTGCTCGAAGGGATGCACGGTATCGGCTTCGTCCACGGTGATCTCAAGATCGACAACTGCCTTTTGCGTCTGGAGGACGTACCAGGAGGAGCATCAGCGTGGTCTGCACAGTACGAACCCTCAGGCGATGGAGGGTGGAGCTGTAAAGGGCTTAAAGTCATCGATTTTGGGCGGATGATCGACACGCGGCTTTTCCCTCCAGGACAGCAGTTCCTAGCGGATTGGCCTCCGGACGAACGCGACTGCTTTGAGATCCAGCAAGGCAGGTCGTGGACGTACCAGACAGACTACTACGGTCTCGCGGGCATTATTTATTGCATGCTGTTTGGGAAGTATATGGGGACAAGTGTGATCGCGCAGACGAGGGATGAGAACGGCGATGCTCGCTTCAAGGTTGGGACGCCGTTCAAGAGGTATTGGCAGGCGGATATTTGGAATAGGTTGTTTGACATCCTGCTTAACCCTCAGCTCGTCCGACCCACAGGCGAGTTGCCTCTTTGCGAAGAACTGGGGGCGGTGAGGAAGGATATGGAGGTGTGGTTGAAGGATAATTGCAACAGGACGAGTGGGACGCTTAAAGGTCTTTTGAAGAAGGTGGAGTTGTCTTGTTATCGTGTGTGATATACACATACACACCTTCGGATTCAGACTCGAAGGCGCATTTGGACGTACAACCATGTATGATCGCTTTTTTTTTCTTTCTTTCCCTTTCCTTCCATTCGGCCAGCGGCTAAGGATCTTTTTTGACTAAATGTCCATTAGAGGCCGGAGATATTCCAAGAGACCTCCTTCCATTCGTACCATTCATACTATACCAGCCTTTTTTTTTGCTTTATTCTACTTCTTCGTTTAGTATATCTCCTTCTCATCTGTATACTAAAGGCATTGTCACTCATTGCGTCCCATTATACACCTTTTGCCATAAGTACCCAGTCTCAAATTATTCCACTTGTGGCTTGAGGGCCCTGGCCTGACCTAGCCTCCTACCGATTGACGAGATGACATCAGTGACAACAAATCACATTTACTAGGGCCCGATTGTACAGCGAGTTCGAGAATGCGTGATAATGCGTCGCATGGCTCGGGCTGGAGGGGAAAAATCACCGATTGAGTCTGCCTCGTCGATCCAGTCCTCGACCAGTTTCCTTTTGATTGTCTGGTCGGTTTCAAGGGATACGCCGAACCAAAACTCCTTGTCGACGGATCCCTCCCCTGTAAATCGGATAGTCTTATCGATAAATCTCAACCGCTTACACTGTCGGAAGCAGATATCTCTGGAGGCGCACTGGAACGGGGTCATGAGTGTCTGAGGATATTACCGTTTGAAGGTGAAGGACTTACAAGAAAAAATGGATATCTGAGTGAAAACATATGCAAGAAATCGCGGAACCGTGGCACAGTATCGGATCTCGAGGGCGGTTTACCGATGCGGAGCAATAGTTGGATGAACCACTCTTCGGTGAGCAGCGGGATGGCACGTCTTATAGATTCGGTATCGAAGAGCAACCGTTCCAGAACGCAGCACGAGTGGTACATGGTGAGATGGAGGAAGAACCATCCCTGAAAGGCATCAGGATGTCCGGCTAGCTCTCGTGGCCAGCGTTTCTGATAATGCACTAGGGCTAATTGCATATGTGCTGTATCACTTGATTGATACAGGTCTCCTGCTCTTGAATATGATTTGAGGAAGTCTTGGAAACTTTTGTGGTGCGGACGAATAAAAGTGCGTGGTGGAGGCTCAACATCGACCACCGAATACACTGGCATATCGAATAAGGTGGAAGAAGCTGTACCTCATTGTAGTTAAGCATAAGCCACAGTTGCTGGCCCGGTCAACAACGTATCGCGATTGATATTCTGTATCTACAGGTTCTATGACACCAGTAACAACGATTCACATTTACTAGCCCGAGATGTACGGCGAGACGTGATAATGCGCATGGGGATATAATCGCCGATTGAGTCTGCCTCATCGAGCCAGTCCTCGAACATTTTCCTTTTGATTGTCTGGTCGGTTTCAAGGGATACGCTGAACCAAAAGTCCTTGTTGGCGGGTTCCCCCACTGTGGCTCGGATAGCCTTATGAATGAATCTCAACCGCTTACACTGTTGGAAGCAGCCATCTCTGGAGGCGCACTGGAACAGGATCATGAGTGTCTGAGAATACTACCGTTTGAAGGTGAAGGACTTACATGAAGGGAGTGATATTTCAGTGAAAACCTAGCCAAGGTCCCGTAGAACGGGATAGCGCATGTCGAGGGCGGTTTACCGATGCGGAGCAATAGTTGGATGAACCACTCTTCGGTGAGCAATGAGATAGCATGTGTTATAGATTCGGTATCGAAGAGCGACCATTCCCGGACGCGAGATAAGTGGTCCATGGTGAGATAGAAGAAAAGCCATCCGTGAAAACCATCAGGATTGGTGGGGTCTCGTGGCCGGCGGTTCTGATAATACCCTAGGGTCAACTGCATATGTGTTATATCGCTTGATTGATACAGGTCTCCTGCTCTTGAATATGATTTGAGGAAGTCTTCGAAGCTTTTGTGGTGCGAACATATAGGACAGCGTGGCGGAGGCTCAACATTGACCACCGAATACACATCGAATAAGGTGGAAGAGGCTGTACCTGGCGCTAAATCAAGGACCGCGTCGATATCTTCTGTTAATTTGAAAGGAACTATGGAGAGAATGATTGCGTGCAGAATGGATTTCAGCAATCGGATATTAACACTGGGCTGGCGTAAAATCCTGTTATAGAGCGCATCGAGCTCAGCGAACGGGTTGGTGTTGCTCCCAGATGGTCGATAATTGAGAATATGCTGAAGCTCCAACACCGGATTCCGACGAGGGTTCGATAGATGCTTCATCACTGTCGAAATAAATACGAATTGTCCGGATGATTTGATGACTAGCGCGGTTTCGTCTTTGGCGGATGGCCAGTCAACCGGGATGGCTTTAGAAGCGGGATGGTCGGACCTAAGCCGACAGAACTCGGCCTTCATAAANTCTTCGAATGTCTCCATCGGCCTCATACGTTTCGAGTCGGAGGACGCGGGTATGGGCGAACAAAGGGGGTGAAGAGAATGCAGTGCGGATTGCATACTCTGGACGACTTGCGATCACGAATCGGAAGGGAAACACCGAGTGATTTGCGAGTACATTGACGAGATGGAGAATGTGAGCCTGCTCCTTCTCACCGGCACATTCGTCAAGCCCGTCAACGACAATGACACCAACCCTCGTCTTCGGATCGCCTTGAGAAGCGAAAGTCGTAAGAGTCTTCCTCCACAACCGTTCCAGGCGGTTTGACATCGAATCTTCAAGTGCTTGAAGAGGCTTGATGATAAGACCTTCCGCTTGCAAGTCCAAAGACTTTGAGAAAATCCTGTGGTCCATCTCGATGGCCCTCTCGACGTACCATTTGAGGCCGGGTATGTTCTCTGCCAGCTGTGCAGCAAGAGTGGCGATGAATCGGGCCTCGCTACTCGTTTCCGATTCTTTGACGGAGAAGAAGAAACAAGCGACATATAGGCCCTCGTCGGTGCAGAGCTGCACGATTTTGCGCTGAATGCATGACTTTCCTGCTCCAGCAGGTCCTGACAACCAGAGGATAGGGGTAGCCTTGGGATCTCGGGCCCACGTCATGATATCTGTAGTGACCACTTCTCTGGTTCCAGGGTGGCAAGTGGGCGCGTAGGACGCGGAGGGGGAATCGGCCATTGCGTCGATTGCGCTGTGGTCCAGCAGCAAACGCAATGGATCTACTATACAATTCACCAGATGGGTCCGAGTCAGCAGGAAAACAAGCGCCCGATCCCCAATACCACCAGCTTACCTCTATCGCCACCTATAGCGAATGACTGGTGGATATTTGTTTGATTCGCAATGGCATTGATCTGTGTGTCGCCCGTCGTAAAATGACTGGCGTTCGCAAAGGCCATGGCTTCACCAAAGGAGGTTGCTGTGAGGCCAGTGGTGGTGGTGAATAGAACAAGGAAAGCAGGTTGTGGCGATGCGACTTGGATGTCATAACTAGCACGCGCATCAAGTCTTTATCATAAAGGTCTAAGGTGGGGAGTGTTACAGCATCGGCGACGATGGCCGTAAGTTAGGTCCATTGGGTTTTTAATGATTACTACTTGGACATCAATGTAGAAAGCACGCTCCCTCGTCGAGAGTCTTGGTCAAGAGTGCACAGTATTGGCGACGAATCCGGAGGGGCATTCCAGTGGAGAGGACTCGTTCTCTGCATTATCGAGATATAATCCTCAATCATTTCCCCTTCCATTGTTTGGTCATTCAGCGGATTTTTGAGCGCATGTTGACAATACGGTTCAGCCATTTGCACTCTCGTGAGCAGTCATCTCGAGAGGTGCACTGGAAACAAATAGTGGGCCTGCAAAGATGCAATTCTCCCGGCAGGCAGGGGTGGTAGGTAAGCTCGGGAAAGAGGAAGACAGGGTAGGTAGGGATAGTGGCAGCTAAGGCTAGTGGAACGACGACGACAGAAGAAACCGAGCCAAAAATAACGACAACCCAAGACGCAAGTGAGGGATAGATAGGACGGATGGGTAAGAAAAAGAATGAAAATCGGTCGTAAAGAGGGATACGTATGGCAAAGAAAAGGATATAGGGTGAATGTATACGTACTGCGATGCCGCACTGCGACTACTACATACCAGGACGGTGTCCCACCTCATTCACTTGCATGTTATGGGCCGTCGCGTTGCGCGGCATATTCCGAGGACTCAAGGGGGTTCATCGCCCTTGAGAAGCGCTCTTGTAATTTTTTACCCTAAAATCATAAATATAAAAAATTCATTATGCCCAAACTGAACCTTGAGTGTTTGAAATGCAATGAAAAGACTTTCACATAGCGAGGTTTGAACACAAAGCTACAGTCATGGTCACATGATTGCGAGCGAAGCGAGCAATCTATGTAAGGGGGTTGGGGGCAAACTTTTGGCGGAGCCAAACAAGGACAAATCGTAATACCCCCCCCTGCGTTCTGGTAACATATTGACGCCATAGCTCAATGTAATCAATACGGATTCATTTAAAACGCGGTACATAGACTCAGGGAGCACTATTGCACATGAATATCCAAAAAGAAAGGGCGAAAAAAATGTCCATAGTACAGGAATTGTGCGATGAGGCAGTCAGCAACGCGACGCGTCGCGTCGGTCGCGTCCTGCCTGCCCTTGCACGTCTCCCCGTTGCACCATGCCCCAGATTCCGAGAGGCGGTGGTCCTAGACAGTCGGTGAGCAGCCGACCTGCTCTCGGAGATCGGACGTATGCTGCCAGTGTGAATTTTCTTGATGCAGATTGCATATTGACAGTATCCCAAAGGAACTCGATCCCGACCGCTGAACCGGCTCAACGACTCTGTATAAGGCCCCCTCCTAGTGGAATGTTCTCTTTGCCACTCTATAACGCTAAGAGGCACTCTCAATAGCGATCCGACTCAGAAGTCGCGTTGTGCACGCTGTCGGGCTCGCGGGAAGTGTTCCGCCTGCAGGCCTGAGTAAAATCAAGAAAGTCGTCCATTTCCAGAAGACAGCCCGTGTTCCAGCTCGAGAGAACATAAATGCAAGCCTATTCAAATCATGCAAGCAGTGTAAAGATCCCAGTATGGCAAAGACAACAGCGAGAAAGCAAAGAGCAGCTGAAAGAGGTAAGTGTATCCTCTAAATAGCGCATAGATCTCACACATTCCAGGTCGTCGCATTGTCAGGGCTTCAGTGGTACGCTATTGGGAGACATGAAGTGCCACTAGAGGCTTGTCGTGACGAGAATGGCGTGGCTCGGCTGAATTGCCAGCAGTGCTTAGCGAACCAAAGAGAACAGTATGCAGTGGGGAACGCTGCACGACAAATCGACGAGGCGGCAGACGCTCCGGCGGAGAAAGCGTTGGCGGAAAGACGAAAGAAGCCCGGAGGGTTTCTTTCGTCTTTCCCTCACCTCAAAATCACCACTATCTAAACAATTCGGATTCAGAACTGCGTGGAAGAACTAGGATCAAGGCTCGCGAAGCGAGCCAGGCCGACGCGGCGGCCCAAATATCTTGTATATAAGTCACTGGGTCTTATAAGCTCGTATTCTTGGCACTGGGTACCTGCACCATACAAGTACCCGACGATAGAGTCCTCGGAACTACTCGTGGGTCTTTAGGGTACCCCAACTGACCTTGGCTAATTTCCCCAAGGCCATCATCTCTCCCCACGTTTTGACCTCCAATATACTCAGCCCTGTACAAGCAACCATACAAAATACATAACTTTGGTCGGGTTTCCTCTCAAGCTGGGCCTCAAATTTAGAATTTAGGAGATCATTGATGCCGCGGAGCATTCTTATCAGGATCAGGAGCACTTTGTTTTTCAGCCAGCGTGCATAATTGATTATAACTTCAAGCGAAAGGACTGAGTACGAATACCAATATAATACACGTCCCTTGTTGAAAAGGTCAAGTGGTGAGCTTTGCGGCGAAGCCTGCTTCGAGGGCTATAAACGTGGCAAGCCTTGTGAATCATGTCTGGGACCTAGAACATCAACTACGAAATTGAAGTTGCCCCATTGCAGATAAGCATGGGCGTTGCTGGTCGGTATCATGATCGATTTTCCATGTCTACTCAGGTCCAATGACACCAGTGACAACGTATCACATTTACCAACCCGCGAAATGTACAGTGAGTTCAAGAATAAGTGATAATGCGTCGCGTGCCTCAGGCTGGAGGAGAATAGTCACCAATTGAGTCTGCCTCATTGAGCCAGTCCTCGACCATTTTCCTTTTGATCGTCTGGTCGCTTTCAAGGGATACGCCGAGCCAAAACTCCTCGTCGACGACTTCAGATTCCTCTCCTGTGACTCGGATAGTCTTATGGATGAATCTCAACCGCTTACACTGTCGGAAGCAGCTATCTCTGGAGGTGCACTGGAACAGGATCATGAGTGTCTGAGGATATTCGCGTTTGAAGGTGAAGGACTTACATGAAAGGAATGATATTTGACGAAAAACAATCGCAAGGCCTTGTGGAACGGGATATCGGATGTCGAGGGCGGTTTACCGATGCTGAGAAATAGTTGGATGAACCACTCTTCGGTGAGCGATGGGATGGCATGTCTTATAGATTCGGTATCGAAGAGCGACCATTCCCGAACGCAGCACGAGTGGGACATGGCGAGATAGAGGAAAAACCGTCCCTGAAAAGCATCAGGACGTCCGGTGAGGAAGTCTTGTGGCCAGCAGCTCTGATAATGCCCTAGGGTTAACTGCATATGTGTTATATCACTTGATTGATGCAGGTCTCCTGCTCTTGAATATGAGTCGAGGAAGTCTTCGAAACTTTTGTGGTGCGGACGTATACCATTATGTGGTGCAGGCTCAACATCGACCACCGAATACATTTCAAATAAGGTGGAAGAGGCTGTACCTGGCGCTAAATCAAGGATAGCGTCGATCTCCTCTGTTGATTTGAAAGGAACTATGGAGCGAATGATTGCGTGTAGAATGGATTTCAGCAATCGGATATCAATACCGGGCTGGCATAAAATCCTGTTATAGAGCGCATCGAGTTCAGCGAAAGGATTGGTGTTGCTTTCAGATGGTCGATAATCGAGAATATGCTGAAGCTCCAACACCGGATTCCGACGAGGGTTCGATAGATGCTTCATCACTGTCGAAATAAATACGAATTGTCCGGATGATTTGATGACTAGCGCGGTTTCATCTTTGGCGGATGGCCAGTCAACCGGGATAGCTTTAGAAGCGGGATGGTTGGACCTAAGCCGACAGAACTCGGCCTTCATGAATCGTCGAATGTCTCCATCGGCCTCATACCGTTCGAGTCGGAGGACGCGGGTATGGGCGGACAAAGAGGGTGAAGAGAATGCAGTGCGGATTGCATACTCTGGACGACTTGCGATCACGAATCGGAAGGGAAACACCGAGTGATTTGCGAGTACATTGACGAGATGGAGTATGTGAGCCTGCTCCTTCTCATCGGCGCATTCGTCAAGCCCGTCGATGACAATGACACCGACCCTCGTCTTCGGATCGCCTTGAGAAGCGAAAGTCGTAAGAGTCTTCCTCCACAACCGTTCCAGGCGGTTTGACATCGAATCTTCGAGTGCTTGAAGAGGCCTGATGATAAGACCTTCCGCTTGTAAGTCCAAAGACTTTGTGAAAATTCTGTGGTCCCTCTTGATGGCCCTCTCGATGTACCATTTGAGGCCGGGTATGTTCTCTGCCAGCTGTGCAGCAAGAGTGGCGATGAATCGAGTCTCGCTACTTGTTTCCGATTCTTTGACGGAGAAGAAGAAACAAGCGACATATAGGCCCTCGTCGGTGCAGAGCTGCACGATTTTGCGCTGAATGCATGACTTTCCTGCTCCAGCAGGTCCCGACAGCCAAAGGATAGGGGTAGCCTTGGGGTCTCGAGCCCAAGTCATGATATCTGTAGAGACCACTTCTCTGGTTCCAGGGTGGCAAGTGGGCGTGTAGGACGCGGAGGGGGAATCGGCCATTGCGTCGATCGCGCTGTGCTCCAGCAGTAGATGCAATGGATCTACTTCCCATTCGCCAGGTGGGTCCGAGTCAGCAGAGAAACAAGCGCCCGACCACCAATACCACCAGCTTACCTCTACCACCAACTATAGCTAATGACTGGTGGATATTTGTTTGAATGGCATTAATCTGGGTGTCGCCCGTTGTAAAATGACTGGCGTTTGTGAAGGCCATGGGTTCACCAAAAGAGGTTGCTGTAAGGCCAGTGGTGGTGGTGGTGGTGAATCGAAAGACGGGGTCGTGGCGATGCGACTTGGATGTCATAACTTTCCACACTAGCACGCGACGATGCCCGTTCAATGTAGAAAGCACGCTCTCTTGGTCAAGAGCCCACAGTATTGATCCGGAGGAGCATTCCACATTATCGAGATACAATCCTCAATCATTCAGCGGATTTTTGAGCGCATATTGACAATATGGTTCAGCCGTTTGCACTCTCGTGAGCAGTCGCATCCTCACAGGCCCACTATTTTGTTTCCAGTGCACCTTTCGAGATGATTTTCTCGCCACTGATCCCGAGCAACGAAACAAGCTTGTTCGGTTCGATGAACCACTCTTCGATAGACGAAGGGACGGTGTGCACTAATTGGGCGGTGGCCACCCTCATCGGGCGTCCAGCTAGCTATCTATAGTACAAATACACATCTAATGATTCTCAAAAACTACTAGGTACAACACAGTGGGAGGTCGGAAGATAGTAGCAGTTTAGCAGCGAGACTGCGCGCTCCATACGTTAGTAAGCATCCCATGCATGTCATGTAGCTAGAGCAATGGGAGGACTCGAACGCGCAGTGCGCAACACCAAAAGCCAAAGTGTAACACCCACGAACAATCAACAAAGTCAAAAATGGGCTGCAAAAANGTCGTGTTCATTGAAAAAAAACCTCGCAGGTCGTAGTGAGTGACATGACGAATGACGACGACGACAAAACGAGTGATACGGCGGGCAGGTGGGTGAAGGTGTGAGGAAGAGGGAGGTAAAACTACGCAGGTACAACGAGAACGGGCTTGGAGATAGGGAGGAAACTCCACAGTGGCGAGTGGGTGGCGGAGCGGCAGGCAGGGGTGGTAGGTAAGCTCGGGAGAGAGGAGGACAGGAGTGGGTAGGTATGGATAGTGGCAGCTAAGACTAGTAGTGGAACGACGACAACAGAAGAAATCGAGGTAAAAATAACAACAACCCAAGACGCGAGTGAGAGATAGGTAGGACGGATGGGTAAGAAGAAGAATGAAGGGTGAAAATCGGTCGTAAAGAGAGATACGTATGACAAAGAAAGGGATGGAGGATGAATGTATACGTACTGCGATGCCACACTGCGACTACTACATACCATACCTACTCCTGCCACAAAAGGACAACGCGACGACGACGACACAACAAACCAACAAGAGAGACACAAGGAAGGAAACGAAAGATACGCCCCACAGATCCTCAAAACGACGACGACAGCAACCCAAAGAGTAGGCCAAGCACTACCTTCATGCATGGCCTCCCATCGGAACCGGCTGTTGCTGGCTTCCGTCGTAGGGGTGTGGAGGAACAGCGCCAGGAGGAGGGGGAGGCATCATCATCGGATAGGGAACAGCGTGTTGCACTGTAAAAGCATAAAAGCGTAAGCACAGAAACTCAAAAGGTAACTATAAAGAATCTGTCGTACTTTGTGGGCTTTGGTGGTGATAGTATGGGTGAGCATGAGCGGGAATAGGAGTAGGCGGCATCGAAGGACGCGGCTGACCACCGTTCGGTGGAGGTGGGTAAGGTCCAGGTGGCGGGGGCATCCCATACGGCTGGGGCGGAGGCATCTGACCCATAGCAGGAGAGTACATGGCTAAGGGCAAGTCAATAACCACACAATATAATACTACAAAGCGGGAAGCGACTCACCATTTGGTGGAGGCATACCGGGAGGATATGGCATTGGCTGCATGAAATGTCCGGGCATATAGCCACCAGGACCGGGAGGAGCCATGCCAGGCATCATTGGTTGGCCGGGATAACCGTAAGGAGGATAAGCGTAGACGTAGCCACGGGCGGCATGAGCGGCGGCATCTTCTTCGTAAGGAGGAGGTGGCATCGGCGATGGTACAAGAGGGGCCATATGAGGAGGGTGTTGAGGAGGCTGATGAGGAGGTGGAGGATACAATTGCATATAGCGCTTGCCGGTGAATGGCCACATGGCAGCTAGGGAACATGATCTCAGGTCTGAGAACCTCTTGGCAGGATCTCAAAACTTGACTTACCAACTTGAGATGCATCAGCCACTTTGTTGTGCTTGAACGGATTAAAGTCGTCTTTGACGTTAACTGGGTTACTTTTCTTGGGAGTGCGGGCCCCAAAGAACGGGTTGGGAGTTGCAGGTGCCTTGGGATGTAAGTCAGGATTGAACTCCACCAAATGATTTGAGATGTCATACCGAGTCCGCTTTCGGCTTGGGCGACACAGAGGCAGAGGCAGAGGCAGCGCTGAGACTGGGAGACACAGAGCCCTGGAAAAGTTCAGAGTTTACTCACGACATATGATAAAGAGGGCCATACCTTTGATCTGAACGACGGAGCGTTGACATTGAGGCGGTTTGCGGTGGCAGGAGACATGGGCGCAGCGTGGGATGTACCATTCGAACTGGACGTTGTGACCTTGACCTGAGTACCAGAAGATGCCGTCGCAGGCTTGGTCTTGCCCCCCCTGAAAGGAGGAATTGCTTGGATGACCATAGGAATCTTCTTGGCCGCGGATTCGCCTGGCTTGCTTGCGCTGGCGGTTCCTGGGGTAGCGGAGCCAGACGAAGTACCGGTAGGCTTCTGTGCTGAAGACGAAGAACTTTGATCGAGGTTGTTGGCCACTGTCTTTGAAGCGGGAAGTGGAGCAGCCGGCTTCCGAAGACCATCTCCTAGTTTACCTCCTGGCAAAACACCCCTCGAGGCAGTCGCAGGTGTGGAAGCGCCGATGGCCCGAGCTTCATTAGATTGGGCATCACGAGTAGCCTTCTCCTTGATCTGTTTCTGCTTTTCCTCATCTTTCGCAAGGATGGGAACAAGATCCTCAGGAATGGGTTTATTAAGCTGGGAATATCAAAGTAAGTTCCATTGCCGCTGTCACGGATGGAAGCGCTGGAAAAAAANGACATGCCTTGAAGCTTTGGCTAAACTTGACCAGTTCTGCCATCCGTTTGTCCATTTCACTCTTGACGAGCGCTTGCCTCTTCTGTGTCAAACGCTGCTTCTCGTTCGTCACGAAGTCGCGGAATGCGGGAAGGGGATCAGCAGGGGGCTGTACGACAACAACATGACCGTCAGCGCAAGAGGAAAAATGGTATATTGCTGTGCGGAACAGACCTTGTTCGCAGAAGCGTTGGGCGCAGGAGAGGAAGTTTTGGACGGAATCGGTGACTGGCTGCTAGCAACTGCGTTGCCATCCGGCCCATTCACGGATACCTTGGGGATCTCGGGCTTGGGCAATTGTCCTGAGCTCGGAGCGCCATTAGTACCGGCAGCGGCAGCTGCTGCCTTGCGAGCACCAGGAGGAACGTATGCATTGCTTCCACGAACAACCGCACCGTATCTGGAAAAGTGTTAAACGCTGTTCAACCATGCCAGTAACACTGCGCTTACTTATCCTCCTCATTTACGCCACTATCGTCGATACTAACTCCACGCTCCTCGGCAACATGAGGATTGTTGGTAGTAGCCTGCAACACGTTATCGGACTGGACGGTAGGACATTGCGATATTCACATACCCCCAGGATCTCATTCGCAATGCGCTGGGCTTCACGCTCGCGCTCCTTGAAGTCGGGAGCATTCCGATCAAGTTTAGTGGTGTAGACCTCCTCATCAAAACTGGCTTTAACGCCAAAGAGCTGTTCGTTGACACTGAATTGATCCCAGCTGGTAGTGGCATTGCTGGTACCAAAGGTGTCTTCATCGGTATTAGACGAGGGAGCAGGAATATCGTTGCTGGGAACCCAGGCTTGAAGCTCGCGTTCACGGCCCTGAGCCTTCTTTCCGCTAATGTCAGTATCAGTTCTGAAGGCTGCTCGCACGGGGAGGAGGAGACGAGAATGCGTAAGAACACAGCGCGATGAGGCGTGGAGTCGAGCGGGCACGTACTGTCTCCGTTGGTAGGTTTAGCGTCCGCTGGGCCGGATGAGTAGTTCTCGATATTAGTGGCTGCAATAAATATCGAATCCTTCAACGGGGCCCCTGGGGCGGTGATGTCCTTGACATCTTTGAGAGTGACGCCGGTGGTATCACCTTCGTTGGAGGTAGAGCCAACCACCCCCTCGTATCGGATGCCCGTCTTGGTGGTGAGCGTGACGGTGGTCCCCTGTACAGATGCGATTAGCAGCTGCTCAGTGCGCCGGCTATGATCAGGGCATACCGTTAAACCCGCAAGAGCCTGGAGGAGGCGAGTATCGGGACGAGCCCCGTTTGCGTGGCCGGGCGCAGGGAAATTGCCGGGAGGGGCTTGAGATTGGGTGCTTTGAGGACGGGGCGTATTCGAAGGCGAGAAAGTAGGAGAAGCCCTGGCACCTGTCCAGGCGGGTGCACGACTGGGACGGCGAGGACATCGGTGAGGACGATGGGGCAGCACGGGGGGTGGATACGCACCGAGCGGGCTCAGGGCCCCCCTTCCTCGGAGGCTTGGACTGTCTTGCTGTCGAGGCCATTCAAGAAAAGCAAAGAGATAGAAGAAGAAATAAGAATGAAGAAGGGTCGAGACCGTGCTGGAGGCGGTGGTCGACGGCGGCGACGGCGAAGAAGAAAGAGCCGAGGACTCTTGGGGAAGAGAGAATTGGCGGAGGGCGTCGTTGTCGACGACGAGAGAAAGTCAAAGTCGTCCTCCACAGCGCCAACCAAACACCAATGCCCTCTGCTTCCGCACGGACCCCGATCACTCCCTCTCTGCCCCGCGGCGGACTTTCAACTCACGGTTCCGGGGTCCTCGCCCAATAATTACAGCATTTTCGTTTTTCTGAACAGCGTGTGCACACCCTCTCCCGAAAGAACCTTCTTGCTTGTGCTAATGGGAGATAGAACTAGTTAGCTTCTCCTCTGAGTGTTATTCTAGCGACAGTCTTGTCGCCACAGGCTGCCACCCGAACAATAGCGATTGATTCGCGTCAAACGCTGTTTCCAAGCCGCGTTTCAGCCATGTCCGGATAGGAATTTATTTTCACTCCATTGGAAAGGTTTCTGTGGCGCAAACAAGGCTCGAGAACAACGAAGGTACTGCCCGTACTGCCTCGTCTACTGACGGGAACTTGATACCAGATTAAGAATGGCTGAGTCATCAATAATTGATTCCTCTCTGCTGCTGAGCACGTCCCTTGGACTTGCACCACCACTAACGACTCGTAATGGTGCGCATCTTCCATTGGTTCCCTTCCAGAATGACCAATATATTTCTATCAGGCCACTCTATACTTCTGCACCGAGTGCAACAACCTCTTGTACCCAAAAGGCGACTCTGCGCGCCAACAATTACTATACGCCTGCAGAATATGTCCTACCGACCAAACCGTGGACAATGCGTGCGTATATAGGAACGATCTGTTGACGGTCACCAAGTACGCATCTTAAAACTGTCTTTCCCATGCAAGTTTCTCACTTGGTCGGAATTGCATTTGTAAAGGGAGCAGGCCGGTGTTACGACCGACCTGGGGACTGATCCAACCCTCGCCCACTCGAATGTGCCCTGTCCACAATGCGGGCACGAAGAGTATGCAATCCTTTCCCCCTATCGCTCGTAGACTTTCCTGACTTTCCATCTGATCTACAGTGCCGTCTTCTATCAAGACCAGTCGAAGAGAAAAGAAACCCGAATGATCCTCTTCTATGTCTGTGTCAAGTGTAATCATACGTTCCTGGACCCTTCGTTACCACAAGAGAGTCGGATTGAGATTTGAGTTCGATTGGAAGAGGTCTTGGAAGTTTACATATCAGGTGTGTTCTGTCATTCCCTGACGTTCTTCGCAAGTCGCTGACTCATCGAGTTACTTGTAGTTTGGTTCGCTGCTTTATCCTCTCCTTTCGCTCTCAAGCCGCATCCATCAAGACTGTCCACAGCAGGAAATACGCAGTAAAGACATCCTTGCCGATTTAAACGCATCCCAGTTGACTACCTTCGCTGAGATAGAGTTCACCCAAGTCAGGATGCCTTTGTGGATTATTGTGATTTCATTCCTGAATATCATGAAGACTTGGTCTATAGATGCAGTGGTCATAGTCATTCTGGTTGTATCTAGTGCCCAACTTGACAATAGAGTATGTCCTTCACCACTACTTTCATTGCACCGGACTATTCGGTCAAANCACAAACAACGCGTCAACAGCATCAATTTCCCTCGACGCGTCCTGACGCGGCGTCTTCTCGGTCACTCCCACCAGCTCCACGCTAGTACCATGTCAGACTCCGAAGAAGAGCAAGTCTCCGTCCCCATAGTCGTGCCCTCAGCTCCGGGGCCCTCGACACCGCTCACAGAGTCGTACACATACCATTCACCCAAACCTACGGCACCTGGTCCGTACATGCTCGGTGTCGACGAAGCTGGCCGAGGTCCTGTACTTGGACCGTTGGTATATGGGGTGGCTTATTGTCCTGTTGCGTATAAAGAGCAGTTGGAGGAACTTGGGTTTGCGGGTAAGTGCTGAACTGAATCGTCCCTGTGTTTTAGTAACGCGTTGACTCTGCGTAGATTCCAAGACACTCACACACGAAATACGGTCATCTCTACTCGAGACTCTAAGCTCAGACCCTTCAAATTTAGGATGGTCCGTCGAAGTGCTCTGGTACATATCCTCACCATTCCTCATTCTATCCTCACCCCTGCTCACCAACCACCTTCTCCTATCCTCCTTCCTCCTTCATCCTACCCCTTCCTCTTCCTCCTACACGTACATGCGCACGCAGCCCCCAAGCAATATCCAGCGGCATGCTCCGCAAACCCCCAATTAACCTCAACAAACAATCCCAAGACGCAACCATCCACCTCATCCGCACCGTCATCGCCAGCGGCATCCACCTCTCCGAAGTCTACGTCGACGCCCTCGGCTCCACCGACAAATACCAATCCTACCTGTCCTCCCTCTTCCCCGGAATCGACTTCACAGTGACCCAGAAAGCCGACTCCAAGTTCAAGATCGTCGGAGCCGCGAGTGTGGCAGCCAAGGTGACGAGGGACGCGTGTATCGAGGGCTGGTATTTCGAAGAGGATAGACCTACGAGTGAAGGGGAGCCAGTAGTAGAGTCGAAGTGGAGCAAGGAGCTTGGGTCGGGGTACCCTTCAGATCCGAATACCGTGAAATGGCTGAAGGGGGNCGGTCGATCCTGTGTTTGGGTTCCCCAAGCTTGTGCGGTTTTCGTGGACGACGGTCAAGGTACTGCTCGACAAGGAAGCTCGTGGTGTCAAGTGGTACGTCCTCCCTCACTCCCTCTGACCGTCGTGCTAGCAATCTGACTCGGTGTATTGTAATTGCAGGACCGACGAAGGTCAGGCTACACTCGTCAAAGCATTCGAAAGTGGCTCTGGTCTAGACAAAGACAGATCAGCAGTAACAAAAGATCTACACCTTTCCAGCGTCAGCGTCCTTTAGCAATGCACGATTATCCATGCATTGTTTCTAGTAGTTTGTACATATAATAGCGACTATCATTACAAGCCGTCGATTGTATTATAACATATCACAACCGAAGTAGGTATCGAAGAGAAAGTCTGAGAAAAGCAAAGAGTAAAGGGATGAGCAAAACCGGGGCCAGACTGACCACTCCATCATCTCCGCTTCGCAGGAGGCGACCCCACAGCTTCCTCACCCGCCTTCCTCTTCATACCCAACCCGAACGCAACCTTGACCCTATCAGGAGGCACCGGTGTTCCTCCCTGAGATTGAGAAGGCGAATCAGCCGCTGAGGGTGTAACAGGTGCCGCTGCCCCAATTCTCGAGAATCCTGCCCGAGGAGCAGGCGATCCCGAAGCACTGTTGACGCCGGACATCGTACCGCTGGAGATGGTTTGTATGGGTGCAGGCAGGGTCATAAAACCTCCTCCATCGCCATTCTGCTGGGATGCTTTACCCTCTTTCTTCTTCTTCGCTTTCTCGGTCTTGCCCTTGGCGAGAGGTTGGGTCTCGAGGAGGTCAGCGACTTGCGGGATGGCACTAGATAATAAAAGGTGACAAGTCAGTGAGTCGATCAGGGTGGACGAAGAACGAACGAGACTGACCCTCTGTTACCAACAGACAACACAAAGTGGGCCTGACCCGTCTTCTGCTGCCTCTCCTGGAACGCCTTACTCATACTGAGAGGCGTATCCCCACTCGCCATCGCCAACTTCTTCTTCTCCTCTTCAATCTTCTTGAGCTTCTTCTCTGTCTTCATCTTGCCTGGCAGCTTTCCATGGAACTTGTGCGAAAGCGCCTTCCACGCCTCCTTCACATTCAACTCCCTTCCATAATCGTCATAATAGACGATATTGACATCAGGCTTGTACCCCGAATTGAACGAATCCACGATCTCTCTGCGTTCTTGAAGGTCCCGGAGCCGGTTATCGTACTCGCGCTGCGCCTGGTCTTTATTCGCCCCTCCTCCCCTCGCCTGCAGCCTCTCCAGCTCCTTCTTGGCGAGTTTAAACCTCTGTTCAGACAACCACAAATCGCGCTGCTGCTGCAACTTCTCCCTCTCCCTCTGCTCCTGCGAGCTTTCGGTCAAGGCACCTTGTTGACGGAGGATGTTGAGTGTCGCCGCCATGCCAGAACTGAAATTCTGTTCCGACGATGTCCCTACACCAGCTTCTTCCTCCTCTTTGATTTCAGCATCTTCGAGTTTCATGTGCCGCTCGATTTCGTCGAGCATCGCCATGTTGTAGTCCTCGTCGTCCTCTTCTTTCACGGGCACTTCGCCTGCCTCTAGTTCCTCAATCTTCACGTCGCCCGGAGCCATAGAGGCATCGCGGGTTTCGGAGCGTGCGCCCGATTCTGCGGCAGCAGGAGCAGCAAGAGTGGTTTCTTTGGGTTCTTGTTTAGGCTTGACGATGGGGTTGAGGCCGACGGATTGGACGAATTCGGAGGTTTCGTCAAAGACGAGACCAGCTGCGTCTTCTTCAGTCTTCGCAGCTTGCACTCGCTCTTGTTCTTCTTCGAGCCGTTGTTCCGCAACTACATAACAACATCAGCAAGAGTACGGTGACGAGGTGGAAGATGTGGGACTTACTCTTCTGAGCAAGCTCTTCGGGCGTCAATTTTTTGGGTTTCATAACCTTGGCTCGCCTTGACCGAGCAAGGGCGGCTTGCAAGTCGTCGTCATCGACAAAGTTGGCATTGAGATCTCGCTCTATTGGGACAGGCTTGACGTCAACGTCCATTCCATCTTCCTCTGGTTCTGCAGCCGCGCGCCGCGATGCGCGTTTCTTCTTCGTCTGAAAGCAAAGTCAGTATATAGCTAAAGCGCGCCTCCGACAACGCAGAAACACACCTTTGGCTTTTTGAATCCAACGTCACCTTCTTTGAGATAATCCACAGTCTCCAAATTTTCTAGCAGGCTACGTTAATCCGATGGTCAACATCGAAGACGTGAAATGACTCACTCGCATAGTCAATGGAAAGCAGTGACTTGTTCACAGCGGCTGCTGCCTGCTGGTTCTCCTCTTCTTGCTTCGCTTTCCGCGAGATGACCGAAGACCCTAACCGGAATTCCTGCACAAGGCCAAGTCAGCGTAAGCGAGCGGATTAAAAGGGGAATGAACTAACCGTGGACCTTGCCCCTTCGATTTCCTCGTCGTACTTGGCGAGAATCGACCGTTTCATAAGGCCTTGGTTGCCCTCTGCGAACTCGTCATCATCGTATCCAGTGTAATCGCGTTTCTTGATCCTGAGTTCTGCATTCTTCTTCCGGCGCTCTTCCTCGGCCATTTCGACGTTCTGTAGCTCATCCTCTGATAACAGCAGTCAACATTGGTGCACACATCCAGATAGCGAATTGAACTGCGTACCTTCGTTGTCGAGGATTCGGCTATCTTTCAAGGTAAGTATCCGGGCCTCGCCATCGTCCAGGGCATCGAAGTCGTGGCTGACCTTTAGCCCAACGATATCACCTACGCGATATGTGAGCAACAGAGCGGATAAGATGGTAGAGAGACGTACGTTCAGTATACTCATCCTGAATAGCCTGGTCCATCCTCTCAAACTCCTCCTGCCTCTTCTTCGCCAGCTCCTTCTCCTTTTTCTTGCTCCTCTTGATCCATTTCAAGGTGTCGTCGACTTCCCCTTCTGCATCTCCCAAAGTTGCACCTTTCAACTTAGCATTGAGTTCTTGGCGGTTTCGTACCCTAGAAGAGGATAGAAAGCAATGAGCATTGGTGCTCGTTTGCAGCTAACAGTTGGTGTGTTGGCCATGCGGTCTGCTGGCCGAACAAAATGGAAGTGACTGCAAGTACAAGCTGGAAAGGATACTCACTTGGCTATCCGTTCTTGGACCTTCCTAAAAAAAANTCAAAAACAATATATGAGAAGATGTTCAATAATGAGGCCTGTATACGTACTTTGCCTCCCGAGCCTTGGCCTCCTCTTCACGTTTCTTCGTATAGTTCTCCTCTGCGATCTTTTCCTTGTCCTCAGCGGGAGCCTTGTCGTCCGTAAGAGGCTTGAGACCCAAGGAAATACGGATCTTGTTGGTCTCCTCGAGACTGATGCTCTCTTCCATCTTGAAGGGAATACGGGAAACGGTGGTGACGGAGTGTGAGCAAGATGCAGAGCGCGCTGTTTGGGGTGGCCCTGTTCAACATCAATTGCTGACATAATCTCCTCCTCCCGAGTGTCCCCTCACCGCGATCCAACCAGGGCTCTGTCATTGCCAACGTCCCATTCCCTTCAGTCAACATGGCGGCTCTCTTCTCGCCGTTCCGCTCGTCGTACAGATATTTGGTGAGCAAAAGGAATTTAAATGTGGGTATGAGCTGGCACTTATGCTTTCTACTAGCAACGTCAAGCCCATGAAAACCCCGTTATTTTCTACTCGTGTGTAATTGGAGGGATTGGGCCAGTTCTTGCGCTCGTCGTGCCCCCCATTCGTGAAAGTTTCGGATACGTTCCACCACCAACCATCCCCAATGGATATCCAGGTGCGTTTGCTACCCGTCTTTTCGCGACGAGGTGCTAACGTTCGTTCGGTTGTGTGCAGTTCCCAACAGGCCTCGACGACCAGTTCAGGGATACGAAGACGAGTAGACTCGTGATACCTATGCGTTTTACAGGGTGGTTCTCTGGCCGACAGGAATATGAACGAGACCTCATAGAATAGACACCCAGTCAATTTGACGGATTCATTACCCAAGTCCGAACAGAAGGGAACGGCCACCAGCAAATAATGTTTATTGAACGGAAAGAACGCTTTTAAACCAAATCAAGTTCATTCATTACATCCTCGGCGTGCTGTCTCGAAACCTTGGCTCTCCTGGTCCTGGAGAGACAGTCAGAGTTGAACGGGATGGTCAGTCTGCCAACACAACCAAACTCACTTGCTTTCCATCGTACGCGCCGGCCTAAACTTTCCCTCACTCGCTCCGTTCGAATAATGACCGGGGCGCGCGACCATTTCGGCGTCCATGAGCGTCCCTTCATTTGTGGTCTGCGCACGGTTCCCTGGATCGACTTCGAATTTGTCAAGGACGCCCTCAAGGTGCTCCTGTATGGGCCGTTCTCCCAGTGAGGGCTTCGAGTTCCTATTACTACCTGCAAACCAGCAGCCTTTGAAATCCAACTCTTGACCAAGGTAAACCGAACATCACTCACTGGTGTCAGATTCTCCTCCAGCGACCCTAGAGTCGGTTCGATGTCCCCGCCCTCCTACGAAAGGCTGAGGGTGGGCACGGTGTATTTCTGTGTATGCGATTTGGTCGTTGCTGTTGACTGACATGACGAAGAAGGTCGTCGTTCTCAGTTGATGTGCAGCTCAGACATCGTTCTGAGTGCTTGGTGGTGCCGAACTCGATCGCGGGGAACTGTATTGAGTTTTGAGACGTACCCGATCGAGCGAGTGCTCCTTGTGAATTCCCTAAATTGAATATGAGCGTGTTTTTATCTTGGCCAACTGTATGTTTCTTGAACCATTGATTCATTGAACATTCAGGGGGATTTCTATTCCATGTCCACGAGATCCGGTCCATACATTCAAACCACCACGTTCACACCGCGTTGACCCTTGGAACATTGCCTTCCTTTCAAGAAGCTATGTAGTCGACTGCAAGAGAAGGTGGAGAAAACAGTTGAATGAAAGCTAATGGACGGTAAAAGTTGGGTGGGAGGCAAGTGGGAGGAATGACGTCGATGCGGAGGCGGCAAACAGACCCAAAGCGGGTCGCGCCAAACTCAACCTCAAGAGCCGCAGGTTCCCTATCGACGCCTATCTTGCTCGTCTGCTTGTTATGCTTCATGTTACTAGCAACACTGACGAGCCTTGTCGTCCCTCTCTATACCTGGCTGGGTGGTCATCATGATGTCCACCACGAGCATGGGACCCGCAGCAGCGCCAGCACCCCAGCCGTAATTTCTTCCAACCCTGGAAACCAGCCCTCATCTAGACCCTCCTCGTTAACTTTCCAGCTTCGACACTTGCACGCAGTGTCGAATGATGCTCATGTCGTATTCCATGATGTGAACCAAGACGAATACAAAGCCTGGACTCTCAAAAACCNAAGGGGGGAGCCTCGAAGCAGGCGCAGCAGAAGAGACTTCCTATTCTATCGCCACACGACCAGTCAAGTCATACCGCCCCCCTTCATTCGACGAGTTCTCCGCAGCCAGAACTCGTTCTTTGAGATTCGCCGAGAGTACGAAGCTGCAGTGGGAACCAGATGAGGTGCCGGGGCCGGATGTAGAGAAGAGGGAAACGCTTTTGCTGTTGGCCAAAATGGCGAATAACGCGTATGTGGAACCGGAAGATCCGTATTGGTATGATTTGGGTAAAAAGTGGAATAACGTGCGTCCATATGCTCTCGTCTTTTTACTCCCTATTTTACTTACGTTTTCCCTTTCTTTTTTGGTGTGGCAGACGTACCCCTTTGGCTGGGAACCCGATGCAGACGGTTTCCGTGGCCAAGTATTCGCAACAGAAGATAATTCTACTGTCGTTGTAGCGATCAAGGGTACTTCGGCCGGAATGTTCGGTGGTGGGGGACCAACAGTGAAGAAAGACAAGTTCAATGACAACCTCTTGTTCAGCTGCTGTTGTGCGCGAATCGACTGGACGTGGACGACGGTGTGCGACTGTTATCGCGGTTCGGGCAAATGCGACCAGAATTGCCTGGAGAAAGTGTTGATTGATGAATCGTTATTCTATCCTATTGGGACTGTACGTCTGCCTTCCTTCCCTTTTCCTCTTCTTCCGAAAAAGACGACCGACTGACTTTCTGATGTGCGACCGGATAATAACAGAACCTGTACAACAACCTGACCTACATGTAGTAAGTCCGAGTCCGGCTGTTGTCGTCTTCGGTACCCTCTTTTTCAATCCCCTTCACTAATAACCAACTTCTCTTCTCTCGCTTCCGCGATTCAGTCCTACTTCCAACATTTGGATTATCGGACATTCACTAGGTGGAGCCCTCGCAAGTCTTCTCGGCGTAACCTTTGGAAATCCTGTTGTGGCGTTTGAATCGCCCGGAGAGCGGCTCGCATCAACTAGACTCCACCTTCCTCAACCGGTACGTAGCGCAGATCCTCAACATTTCAATGGATGGTTCCTGTTGGGCTGCTTGGAATTGGTGAACTTGATGAACTGAATCTTTGTTTTTCCTCTGGGTAGCCTTCGCTTCAACACATCACCCATGTGTACCATACCGCCGATCCAATCGCCATGGGCACATGTAACGGTGTTCTATCGTCTTGCGCCCTCGGAGGTTACGCGCTGGAAACTGGGTACGTCGACAATCTGTCGCTTGGATTCGTTCATTGCGACCCAGATTTCTCGGTGCTAAAGTTGAATGATCCCGTTTGCGTAGATGCCATCTTGGCAAATCCATTATATACGACACCGTGACACACTCAGGCTGGTCTGTGGATATCAGGACGCACGGGATTATCAATGTTATAGACAAGATATTGTCTGAACCGTGGCCTCCGAGTGTGGAACAAGGAAGGGAGGTGCCAGAAATCAAGCATGAAGACGATTGTGTGGTATGTTGTTTTTTGTGTTTCTCGGTTCATTGGCCCCCGGATATGATCATGCTGACCACTTGTTTTTCAGGAATGCTACAGTTGGGAGTTTGGTGATTTCCCCAAACCTGAGAAATTACTCTGAGGTCCCAATGTACTTACAGTTTTCTGTAAATTATTACGAACTTCTACACACGCACATGAACACTTTCTTGTTGTAGAGATTAGATTTACAGTTTTGGTTACGACGCTTTGACGAACATTGAACTATGCATATATCAATCTTACCCCGATCATCTTCATCGTATTCTTTTGGTTTGGAGCGTGAAGAAAATCCACGATTCGAAAGTGTTAGGCATAATCACATACTAAGTACTACTACGTAACCTCCATCCTCCAGTCGTTGTATTCTACACTGTGTATACGCCATCCTCGTCTGTCACCTCGGTCGTCCAGACACCACAGAGTGCATCATCTCCTGCGCTAACCACAACTGATCCCTCGAGACCAAGTGAAGCGCCGAGGACAGGACCACGATGACCTTGATGTGTTTTGATTAGCGTGCCTGTTCGGGCGTCCCAGGTTTTGAGGGTCTTGTCTGCTGATGCTGAGACGAGGAGGTATGGTTTTGGTGCTGGGTGGGCGAGTAGCTGTGTGATCGCATCCTGTAAAAAAAAAAAAACTCGGTCACAGCGCTCCCAAGCAACTCGAAACAAGATACGAACCTCATGCTGAAGCGTAGCTCTCAGCCGCATGGTGCTCAAATCCCAGATGCACGCCTTTCCGTCCGTCGCACCGGTAACAACAACACCAGGTCCGGATCCCGCACCCGTAAGATCGACAAAAGCGACCGACTCGATGCTCTCCCCTTCGGTATGCCCACCGAGCGTTCCAACGATTTCCCCCTTATTCAGGTTCACTACCCTGATTCCGCCTCCGGCGCCTCCTACCACTGCTAGGGTAGAGGAAGGGTTGATCCCGAGACTCGTGATGCCGTCCAAGTTGAATCGGGCATCGTCCGAGGAGAGTTTGAATACCGGTGTGGGCGAGCGGGGGTCCCAGAGTATCAGGACACCGTCGGCACAGGCAGTGAGGATCCGTTTGCCGTCGGGGGTGAATTCGCCACAGTTTAGGGCACCGCTGTGGCCTGCGAAGACTTGCATTGTGTTTCCGGATGGGACTGGTGAGGGTTGAGGCTATTTAGTTGGGCGAATGCGATGGAGGTACTGGTACGTACGTTGCCAGAGCCAGACTGTGCCGTCGTTTCCTCCGGCGAGGAGGACGCTTCCTTTGGGATGCCATCTCAGGAACTAGATAGCGCAAAAGGAAGGTATTTTCAGAACAGCGGCTAAAGATCTTCAGAGAGTGTTCACGTACTGTAACTTCGTCGGGGCCTTGGAGTTCAGTCAAGAATTCCCAAGTCCTGTAATTCTCTTTTCCGACTCTCCTCCAAATCCTGATTCTCCCATCCATACCTCCGGTGGCCACCATTTCGCCATCGCTGCTCCAGCCAAGGACCGAGACGCTATCGGTATGTCCAGTGAGCTTGACGATGACTTCACCATCGGTGATATCCCAGATATACCCCAGGTCGTCTTCGCCTCCGGAGGCAGCTAGGGGCTCCGTAGGGTGACAAGCGACAGCAAAGACGGATGCGGTATGTGCGGTGAAATGTTGGACGGTGTTGTCTTCAACGGGGGCTGAAGAGCCTTCGCCCAGGTCCTGGCCGTCGTTGTCGTCGTCTTCGTCCATGGGTGCGTTCCCGTCATCTTGCACTACTTCGAGGACATCGTCCTCGGTGATGAACTGCTCTCCATCTTCCTCGAGCTCTACTTCATCTTCGTAATCGGCCTCTGTAGCTCGCTGTTTTCCTGAGCTCATCGTTGCTTTTCTGGTAGGGTTGTCGTATAAGGATCTGGAGAGTCGGAGCAGGCTTTAAACCGTCCACAAATCTTGATGGTGTGCTGAGTAAGTAGAGGATTTGTCGAGAGGACTCAGTGCTGACTGATCGACTCGTCGGAAGCGAAGGATTGAGAGATAAAAAGTTGCCATATCGGGCTACGCGTTCCATCCACGTGTAAACTCCGCTCGCGCTCGGCGCGTCATTCAAACGGACCCAGAGGCCCAAGGTCCAGCCATCCTCTTGAAAATCCAGTAAATTACGTCCACGTCTGCGCTGAATATCAGCCGTTTTACTGTGTGAAAGGAATGGAGAGAAGGTGATGAGAGCAAGAGCCAGTTTCTCCGAAGGTGAGAGCTGGAAGTAACGGTGTTCGCTGACCAATCAAGAAATCTCCACGTCAGTGCTTAAAGTGTCTGCGCTGGCCCTCTGTCATATTTCTTCACGCTTTTCCTTCTCTCCCTCATCCATCCACCATGAGGTTTTCTTTCTCTTTACTTGTTGGCGCGTTAATCGCAGGCGTTAGTGCTTCTAACGTCAAGGAGTTGACCCCGGACAACTTCGACTCTGTTGTCGGCCAAGGAGTCCCCGCTTTCGTGGAATTGTGAGTAGTACCAATCCTTTGTCCGGGTTTCAAAGCTAATGCAGATTATAGCTTTGCACCGTGGTGGTAAGCATCTCAGGCTCTTACAAATGAAGGCGTTTAGATGATAACCGTATTTCAACTCGTAGTGGTCACTGCAAGGTGTGTTGTGATTGAAGCGCTTGTTGTCTCGTCAATTAACAGCTTTGATAGAACCTCGCCCCTGTTTGGGAGCAACTTGCTAATATCTTTGAGCACGCAAAGGACAAGGTCGTCATCGCCAAGGTTGATGCCGACGGTGCTGGCAGGCCATTGGGCGAGAGGTATGGTGTTACTGGCTTCCCCAGTGCGTATCACTTGTCCACGCATTGTTATCATTACCGCTGACATTTCGTTGGCAGCTCTCAAATTCTTCGATGCCAAGGGTGTCGAAAACAAATATGAAGAGGGCCGTGATTTAGAGACTCTCGCTGCATAGTGCGTGATCTTCTCCGCTTACCTGCGATACTTTGGCTCAAACACGCTTTAGTATCACGAAGCAAACCGGCGTCAAATCCAAACTGCCCACGAAGCCTCCCAGCTTCGTCAAGAAGATTGATGTTTCCAACTTCAACGATGTTGTACTGGTACGCATCGCCCCTTCACACCAATTACCTGGTTATTGGTATTAATCCCTGGGTGATAGGACTCCACTAAGAACGTTTTTATCACTTACACGGTGAGTAAACCTGATCTTCGGTTTCCACTTGCTTTACTGAGTAGGTACACAGGCGCCATGGTGTGGACACTGCAAGAACCTTAAGCCCACCTGGGAGAAGCGTATGTTCCGTCCATTTCATTACATTCATTCCACAGCTAATCAAGTGACAACTGTGACACTTCAGTCGCCCAATGGTTTGTCCCCGAATCCAACGTAAGTCTCGAATCTCGGCTCAAAAGCCCCATGCCGCCCGAATCTAATCATCGAATCTCCAGTGCATCGTGGCCAACATGAATGCCGATGACGAGAGGAACAAGCCGCTCGCCAAACAGGAGGGTGTCTCTAGCTACCCTACTATCAAGTTCTACGGTCACGATAACACGGCTGAGGAGTACTCTGGTGGACGAGGTGAAGCTGACCTCGTCAAGTTCCTGAACAAGAAGTGCGGTACCTTCCGGGCTGTCGGCGGTGGCTTGAACTCTAAGGTAAGCGAGCTAACTCCAATGCATTGCCACTCGGTTACTAACTGGGGATGTGGCAGGCTGGACGTGTTCCTGAATTGGACGCGATTGCCACTCAATTCGTCGCCGCCCCCAAGGATACTCGTCAGAAGCTCCTCGATGAAGCTTCTGCTCTTGCAAGCAAGGCTGGTGTAGCAGGCAAGCACTATATTCGTGCTATGGAGAAGGTTGTGACCGGCACTGAGGGCTATATTGAGAAAGAAGCTAAGCGGTGAGTATGCATGAGGCGGCTCTGATAGTTGGTCCGACAGCATCGCTGATCACATCCTGCTTCATTCTTTCACTTTCCACAGCCTGGCCTCCATCCTTGCCAAAAGGAACTTGTCAGACAAGAAACTCGATGAGCTCAAGGTCAAGTCCAACATCCTCAAGTCCTTCACCGACAAACCAAAGGAAAAGAAGGAGCAGGATGAGACTGTTGGGAGGGAAAAGGCTGAGCTTTGAATGTGAGATGTATATTTCATCATTGCGAATGCTATTATATTGTACCCGAGAACGAGCTCTAGCTCCGCGATGAAGTGAAGAATGCCCGGTTGACGGAGAAAGTTTATGCACGCCTCAACGTTTTTGATTGGGAACGGGGACATGCCTGCCTCGTGTTCGAGAATACTACACGCGTGATCTACCTTGAGGCATATCGATAGTGGAACATCATGTCATTGGGCCCCAGGAACTTTCCCTTGACTCATATAAATCTTCCAGGCGTCTCCGCGCGAGCCTTCCTCGCGCTTCCGCGTAACAGATCCCTACCATCCAGACGAGTGGCTACCTTCTGGCGATATACTTACACCCTATTGCCTCTAAATCCACCCATCCCTTCCCTCCCCCCAAAGAATGTACCATTTACCCCGGTTCCTAAATTTCCGAGGGCGACCCACGGCCGCGCTCTCGATCGACGTCCCACCCACACCCTCAGACGACGAACCCTTCATCCCGCCCGGTATCGAGGACATGTCGCCCACCGAAGCTGTCATCCCCNAACACCCTAGTGCCGATACGGCCTTATCGCTTCCACCCAAAACGCAACGCATGGAAACACCTTCCAATGCCCGGCAGCTCAGAAGAGATCAGGGACCTCCTCGAGGACGACGACTCCCCCCNGCTACGCATCCAGCATGCGCATTATAACATGGAACATCGACTTTATGTTCGATCACAGGGAAGAGAGGCTGCTATCGGCGCTGCGGTACCTCGAATACGACGTGCTCCCGTCCAAGGAGGGGGAGCCTCTCGAACCGTGTGTCATTTGTCTGCAGGAGGTCCACGAGAGCGTGATACCTGCTCTGCTAAATGACGAGTGGGTGAAGCGGAGTTTCTCCGTGACGCCCGTCACCAAGGAGAAGTGGCCAGAGGGGGCGGCGTATGGGAATGTCACGTTGGTGTCCAAGTCGCTGAGGGTGGTGAAGTGTGACATTCTGCATTATGGGTACACGGAGATGGCGAGGGCGGCGTTGGCGGTGTATATTATGCTCAATGAGCCGGAGCCTAGCCTTGAGAAGGCAGTGATATGTGTGGTGAATACCCATTTGGAGTCGTTACCGCAGGGTGCGATTGCGAGACCACGGCAGCTGGAGTTGGCGGCGAGGTTTTTGAAGCAGGTGGATGTGAGAGGGGGCGTGGTGGTTGGGGATATGAACGCGATTTCACCAGAGGATGCGGGTCTTGCGCTGGAGGTTGGTCTGCGGGATGCCTGGAGGCGTGGAGACAGGGATGAGGCAGGGTTCACCTGGGGTTATCAGGGACATAACGACCGAGGACACCCTGCCGCGCGTTTGGATAAAGTGCTGTACCTGCCTCGGAGGGGATACAAAATGGATGAGCCAGAGAGGATTGGGAAGGGGGCCAAAGTCAAGGGATTGGAGGTTGACCAGTGGATTAGCGACCATTATGGCCTCCAGACGGTATTGCGAATGGTTGCTCGCAGGAACTCGGCCTAAAAGTACTTGTGTGCGCGTATGTTTTTGGTATTGCAGTTACCTTATGCACTCGTGTTCTAGTCCAGTATTTGTATCGGATGAATTTCTGAAGCAAGCACTCGGGAATAAGGACGACCGGATAACAGATGCTATACGGGTCCCCATCCGGTAGAAATGACACCATGAGATGGCCACGAGCCACGCGTGGTTCGTGGCCATAGGATACATTGTACCTCCGGGTCACAAGATAGTGCTGCAGGGTTTGACTGGCGATATGTTGCGTTATCGACGTCAGAGACGTCAGAGGGCCACCACTCATTGAGAGTGAACTCGTGGCGTGAACGCTAGTGTCAGCCCGTATCAGCGCCGAGCCAAAATCGGAGAATGTTCTGGATCCCAAGCCCAACCTTGGGAATCCTCACAGAACCGGAGGGGAGAAGCCCAGGAATCTCGTGGATTCTGGTGCTCCAAATAGACCGTGTTCATGGAATCTCAAGGGCTGGGTAACGGTCGCCGGCGACGACGACGAGGAAGAAGCCATGGGGCGGTGGGAAGGAGGGGGGCTGGAGAGAGGCATATTACGCGTGATAAGGGGAAGGCTGACGATCATGCGTTGTTTGTCCCACCAACACGGGGGTTCTTAAATACTAGGCCGCCTTTTTTCACCGTCGTCCGAGTTCACCCTTGTTCCCATCCCCCACGTCGTCGTCCACAATGAAGGCCTTCCTCGCCGCTGCCATTGCCCTTGCCGTCTCCGGCGTCGCTGCTCAGGTCACTGTCAACACTCCGTGAGTCCATGCACCTTTCCCATGTGGGGCTGCCTTGCTTATCGAGGTCGCTCTCAGTCCCAGCGCTGTCGTTTGCCAGCCTCTCTTGATATCCTGGTCTGGAGGAACCCGTAAGCAGTGTTCATTGGTCTTGAAGCGAGAAATGAGGCTGATTGTGTATCACTAGCCCCTTACTTCTTGGTGCGTGCTATATCATTCATTGAATGACCTCACTCTGACCTTACCGCATAAACTTTGTTTTTGCGTCAGAGGTGAAAATAACACCGTTTCATCGATTAATTCCGTCACTGACGAGTTCATTATAGCATTCTCCCTGGCAATCAACCTGGCGCTGCTGCCCTCGTTGACTTTGGCGATGTCGGTGACGCCACTTCGCGTACTTGGCTCGTCAACTTGCCACCCAGTGAGTTTTTTCCCCTTGACCTTGACAGAGTTTCTCTAATCATTGTTCAGGCACGATTGGTATCAACCTCCGTGATTCCACTGGTACTTTGAGTCAATCCGCTCCCTTCCCCATCATCGCTGGCAGTAGGTGGAACTCCTCGTTGAATGCATGCCTTAATCTAACTCCTCACAGCCGACGACTCGTGCTTGAACGCCACGACAACTACTACCTCCCGCACAACTAGTGGCACCGGCACCACCACCTCCACCTCTAGCAGACCGACCACCACCGCCACCACCTCCACCACCTCTACCACCGTTACCACTCCTCGCCCTACCACTTCCGCCACTACGTAAGTTGTATTGCCCTGATGTCGTCCAGCTTCGACTAACTTTGCCTTCGCAGCCCGGGCACCACTCCCCCTGCCACCGGCACCACTGGAGGAACTGCTCCTCTTAACACCAACGCCGCCAGCAAGTTGTCTCAGGCTGGCTTCGCCGGCGTTGCTGCTGCGGTTGCTGCCGTCCTCCTGGCTTAAGTTCGGAACCTTGACGAAAGGGGCCATAGCTTCGTGGGGATACAAGGCCACCTTCACACGGACAAAACCTCCTTCTCAGCCTCGCTGACCGTGCTCCTCTCTTTTCTTTCCATTTCATTGTTACTTTAATAGTTCGCTGGGTACTGATATTTCTGATCTGGTCTTCCATTGTCACACTTGTTTCATCAACCTAACTCTTGGGTGTTTTGCGCCCGTCTCACGAGTACTGAACTTTGATACACCCTCAGTGTATGGATTCTTATCTTTGTACAATTTTGCCCGGACCGTTCAAAGTGACTATTTTCTGAACAGTGTACATACCCCCTCTCGTTTCTTTGTATCTACCTACGTACCTATCTACCATTTGTCGTATCCTTACGTCTCGGTGAATGCATTTCTTCGGTGTATCCATATCACCCCTTCTTGATCGTCGAATATGCAGACCCATTTTTTGTGCAACGATCTGTTTCGACGACGTTTCAAAGCTCGGTGACGGTAAAACAAGTCGCTCTGGAAACAAAAATGATTCGTCCGTAGATAACAGTTGGGATCACCCGCCGGTATGATAGATGTGCATTGGAGGCTTAAACTGGCTTGAATCCATGATGGAGAGAGATAGTAACATAGTTGGTTTGATACCCCTGCTCGGCACCGTGTCATAATAACCGTTCAGAGGTCCAGGAACGGAGGGCGGCAGTGTTTTATACCTCGGGGATCTACTCACTTGAAACTGGTCACTTTGCTGGTAGCGCTGAGGTCCCCTTTGCGGTGGGTCTGCGGAGGAGGATTTACGAGAGCTTGTATCAAGAGTGTCGACGATTCAGTCGATCGTGACGGTCGCTCATTGCCTTGGGTACCGTTCGAGATGGAGCAAGAGCTATTTTTTTNCATTGGGACTCTCGAGTTGCGAAGTACGATTTGGGTGTGGGGCGCTTAGCTGGAGAAGCCTGTTTGATGTGATATAGCGCCTATCTTCCTCCGCTAGACTACCTAGGAGCGGCGACGGCACTACATATTCGTGAATCGTCTGAGTAACGAGGTGTTCAAAGCTGCAGTTACCACCGTGACTAGCGATTCACGGTCGCGCTTCGAACTCCGGGCACTGCGGTGCTGCAATTTGGGCGATAACGATATCCAGAGTGCAAGAACCCGCAGTGAGTACGTCACTCTTTAGATTATCAGCAGACGCCGGATATTTATCCGATTGGACTCGAAGGAAGTGTTTCACCAGACTCGCTGAAAGCAGGACGATAAAGGTGACGGTGACATTATGTGAGGGGAAAGTAAGTAAAAAGAGGAGAACCCAAGCCAAAGTACTCTCAGTACGGAGGCCAATGGGCGCCGGACTTCCTTTAGGGTTCTACACACGGTATGGAAGGTTAATGATATGACGGAAGCGAAGCCCGCCTGTACATAAGACTTGCTGAACAGAGCTCTGTCCCGAGATTCATGGAACAAAGCACCGTCCTCGAAAGTACCCATGCCAGAATCTCCAGGGAAAAAGCAGACAGAAGGGGGAGGAAAGCCTTACAAGGGTTGTAATACCCATGTCCAAGCTGTGACACGGCGAATGCAATATCTGTGCACTGCCTGCCAGTCAGCCACTGGCGCCGGTATACGTACTTTCTTACTTTGAAAGAGACTCAGACAGATGATGTGTCCGTCAGTGTGTCATATAGAGTTGTCTTGCTCGAACGGGGGTGAAGCCGAAACGACAGGAGCTCGGGGGAGTTACGCTATCGTTGCCAGAGTCGAGAGATTGAGGCTTTTTTGTAGCCAAGAAATGGTGAGGCTGAGGGTCGCCCTATCTCAATATCAAGGTCTATGCATTTCGAGGAGGTCCTCGCGGAGATAAACCAGCCAGCTGCCAGGAGACGGACACTTCGAGAAGACAAGTGTTCCAGAAAGTGCACAAGTCCATTGAGAAAGCTGTACGTGTTTTATACGCCGTGAAGACCGCTCCTCGGAAGAAAATGATACTCGTCCGCCGATGGTATGCTGGGGAAAGACTCCACAAAATGTGCCTGTCATTTAATCTTGGAGGAGGGACAAGACTCCGATATCGCACAATGAGGGCATCACGCATTGAACTTGAACATGAGAGAGCAGTAGAGCCTGACGTCGTCGGGCCAGATCTCCGAGGCCGTCACCATACAGGAGACTGGAAACCAGGTACAGGATGTGTCCCGTACGTCAAGGCCTCAAGCAGATACCAGAAGGAGAGGTTGACTGCAAGAAGGATAGATCATCAGAGACAGAGTACGTAGTAGGAGCTTCAGGGGTTGGACATGAGAGCAAGAGATACGAATCCAGTATTCTTCTGACTTTGCCAATTTCCTTTGAAAGAAAGACCACCGGTTGCGACGAGGTACGAGTAGATGGGCATATCGCTTTTCGACCTGATTCATGGGAGAGTCTGAGATTTTACGAAAAGTCGAACGTCAGCAGCTGATGAAATACTGCCATTAAAAGCAAGAGCTTCAAACACCTGATGCGATATGTGCAAGGAAAGGGAGGCAGACGACAGATAGTTGATGGTGGTGTAGGGGGAAAGTAAAAGCTGTGGAAATCCTGGCAACGGGGGAAGTGTAGCTGTCAAAATGAAGAGAGATCGATCAATTGGGCAAGTCGAAAGCCAGAAGGTAAAGTACACACTGACCCCACTGATATCCTGGCTCTCGGGTGGCGTTTTACAACCGAACATAAGCGACTCGAGCTCATGAGAAAGTGGGGTTGAGCACAGACCGGCAGTCTGACTTGCTTCTGTGATTTTCAGCTTAAGTGGAGATATGCTTTTAGAAGACCGCATCGACATTCTTTAAAGGTCTACATTAGATTCAGTTCATCAACAGTTCACTCTTCTGAGATAACCATCGCGATTACTATTCTGGTTGGCTGGTCGTTACGACGCCACGTCCGTCTCTGATAATTATCTCGTAATGCACTCCAGCATGTAAGGATGAGAAAGGCGAGACGGATTTGGACAGAGCATTTACGATAATCTTTCGCTGCTTTTCGCCCCCCTCCTTGTATTTGCAGGGGAGCAACGCCGTTCCTCCGGCGGCCGAAAAATGAATCTTTACCGCGGGAGAGCCTTGAACAACGACCGAGGGCACTGCCAGAATGCAGGGTCGGTGGCCAGCCTGGGAGAGTTCCGCTCGAAAAATCATCAACGTCTGATACAGGGCGTAGCCAACGGTTGGACTTATGTACTTGTTTGGAGATGGACGCGAGTAAAATATTTGCACACGCGGAGTACAGTGAAACCATAAGCTCATTCAACGCACTGCCAAAGCTGAACGTAAGGGTTGACGCCTACTAGTAGCTATGTTTTTACCAGCGAATCTGGGGCGAGAAATCTCTGGGTTATCCATGGTCCGTTGATCGACCATGGGTGCCGGCCTCGAGGAATATTGACAGTGGCGTACGGCCATAAGGCCTAGGACCTCTGGACCCTTGCGAATCCTATCCCACCGGCGTCATCTGCAGTCCTGACTCCTGAGTGGAGACGGCGGCTATCAGTGCGCTAACCATCTTTGAGACATGTCGTTCTCAAGGTTTTGTGCAAACTGCGAAACGATCTTGGTTCTGAGCTTTGGAGAGAGACCAGCATCATGATAAATTTTTGATTCCCGCCATGGCGGCCATCCAGCCAGCAAGTGTTTATTGAATACGTTGAAAATCGAGGCGGCAGAAAGGGTAACCGATGACCAATACCTTATCATGACGCAGTAAACATCGTGGGTCATGAGGGTGAAGAGTGTACATCCGCGACATCGGTACGATGAGAAAGTCAGAGGGTATCCCATACCCCACAGGAATTTGGCAGGCCGTTGTTGACAGAATCAATGCGTACAAGACTGTTGTTGAAGTACTCGGGAACCTCGTGGAGTCGATTTGCGGGTGAGTGGAGCAAACAAGCATAAGATCTCCAAGCTGCCAGAGTGTACACGAACCGGCCAATTTACTGGTCGTCTGGCCGTGGAGGGATTGCAGGATCCCAGCATCTCGTGGCGTTGATATTTTCTCAAGGCCTAAGCACATGCCAACTCTGGGGCGGGCCAGAGCGGGTGCAATGAGTGGAAGATGTAGATTCCAGAAATTGGTATTTTCTCATCCCTGGCTGGCGCCTTTTTCGTTCTTCTGGAGACTTGGAGGGTTGGGAAGAAGGCGCCGCGGGCTCGAATAAAATGATCGCCAACATGAATGTGCGTTTATTTGTTCGGCGAGTCGCTCGGCAGACGTCGGCAGGAGGGGCGCGTGATGGCGGATGATGCGGATGGCCTCACCTTCATCACCTCCGTCCTCTACAAATCGCTCTCCGTTGCCGCCGACCCTGTTTTCAATCGAAATTTGTATTAAATTCATTCTAGATGTTGTGAATTACGGCATTTGAAAGCCAAGCTTCCTATCCAGGCGCGGTTACTATGCGCATCTGACTGTAATATTGCTTCATTTCTTTGATCCTCTCATTTAATCAAACATTCACTAATGAGCGCAACATAGGTAGCAGGTGGACCAGGGCGAATACGAGCTTAAAGCATTACCAAAATTAGAGTTTTCTCCGAAGAAGTTTTCATCTACTTGGCTTTGGATTCCAGCTCATCATAGGCTCTCTACCGGTGGCCCATCATCCTGGGTTCGGACCCTTGCTCTTCAAGTTTGCTCCGAGCTCTACAGTGCCTACTACTAGCTTGCTGTTGAGCAGATAAAGCAGCGTCTCTAAAGAAACTGGAGAGTCTCTTCATCCTCTTCAGTAGAAACGAGAGACTGGGCGATACAGTGGTCTTTGGTTGCAAGATTCACCGCATCAATTCCCCGCTTCCAAAACGGCTCATGCGAAGATACACCGATCGCTCCAATTCCCGAGCATCCTCTAGGGTGCCTGGAACCTAGGGATTCAAGTGTGAACCTAGCCTATTGCCCCAGATCACCCGCACTCGGAGGTGGAAAGGCTTGGAAAAGTCTCGCAGGCTTTCTCCGTATGTCACTAACGGCACCGCGTCTCAATGTGGGGGGNTTGGCACATGAGCAAATCTCAAGATCTCTCTCGTTCCAAAGTCTAACGTATTCCCCTGTCATCCTTTCAAATCCCGGGTGCCCGAAATGGTTGCCAGACGATTCAAGGGATATGGCCTGTTATAGGTTTTGATGCAATCGTCCTCCTTCCACTGGTATATTTTAGAACCCGGGGGAAACGTGGAATTTGCTTCCATTTCCCCATCCCCTCTCCGAAGGCCCCTTCCTTTCAGCAAGCACCTTCCGTGCTGTCTGCCTTTCATCTGTACCACGCCAATAGTTGATGAATTTGGCATACGATGGCCTCTCGTGAAAAGCCCGAGTTCTCAATCGCCGACTTCCTCGATCAAGGCAGATGGTGGAGAAATCGAGGTGTGTAAACTATTTGGCGTTGAACGTGAATAACGAATGGTGATGATGTTTTTCAGGATTGGTGCTGCTCAACATTGCGTTGATCATTCCTTTAATGTCCTCGATCGTGAACGGCTTGGATTCCTCCTTGGTCAATGGTGCGCCCTCTCCCTCCTTCCCAAAGGCCCGTTTGTGTTAACGCCTAGTTCTTTCCGCAGGTCTCCAAATTCTCCCTCAGTGGAAAGAGTATTTCGGAAACCCACAAGGCAAACTACTAGGTCAGTCAAACGCTCATGCTGTACCGCTCGGGCATCCATACTCATGTCTGCTCCAGGGATCATTGGTTCCGCCCAATTTTTGGGCAACCTCTTTGTTAGTCTTGCCCGGATCCCTTTCTGATGATAAGTCGTTTGACCCGAGACCTTCGTATTCAGGGATTGCCATTTTCACCTTTCGTCTCCGACTTGTTGGGTCGCCGGGCGGCCCTGTTCATTGGAGGCTTGATCATGCTTGCCGGCGTCGCAATTCAATCGGCGTCGTGGAACGTCGGGATGCTAATTGGCGCCCGCCTCACGAGTAAGTCTCAGCTGGCCAACGTTGTACGACCATCCCTCTGAACTAACACCATCGTTCCATAGTTGGACTGGGCCTGGCTCTCTGCTCGAACGCCGCTCCGTTGCTGTTGATTGAGCTTGCCTACCCGGCTCATGTACGTTCAATTAATCGTGGTCATAGGACGGGCATCTGACCTTGGTATACTACAGCGCGGAAAAATCACATCGATATACAATTCTTGTTGGTACTTCGGCAGTATTGTGTCAGCATGGGTAAGAAGGGTTCATTTTGGTACATTCCCATGTTAGGATCGCTCAAACAAAGCCTATTAGGTCTGCTATGGTGCCTACGAGCACGCAGGGAACAGCCAATGGTCATGGCGCATTCCAACCATCGTCCAGGCGTTCCTGCCAATTATCCAAGTCGTTTCGATATGGTACGTTCATCTTTGCCTGCTATCCGTTCCTTTCGCTCACTGGTGGTGTTAAGGTTCGTTCCGGAGAGTCCTCGATGGCTCGTATCAAAAGGCCTGGTAAGTTGTTGCTTACCTTGTACTACTGTTCTCCGACTTATTGCCCTCTTATCAAACAGGAGGGCAGAGCGGCCCAGATCTTGGCAAAATACCATGCCAACAATGGCGATGAACGGGATCCGCTGGTGGTCTTTGAGATGGCCCAGATTCGACATGCCATCCGACTCGAGGAGAGAGTAAATGAATCTACGACCTATCTGTCACTTTTCCGCACTCCTGGAAACAGAAAGCGTATGATGCTTATCATGGCGATTGCTGTCTTCTCCCAGTGGAGGTATGGCGGTTTCGTGTCTTCTTGCTTGACATTTTCTTACGGGCGAATAGCGGAAATGGTCTGGTCTCTTACTACATCGACCTGGTTCTGGAGGGCGTCGGTATCACCGACACACAACAGAAGGTGATTCGATCTTCCGCGTGCCTTACTGATTATACTCACGATTTCTGTCTCAGGCGGCCATTAATGGAGGTCTCCAAGTAAGTTTCATGTGCCTACTTTTTTGGCCTGCAGCCTAATCCACCTACCCAGATATTCAACTTCTTCATTGCCATTGGCGCGTCTTTCTTGATCGATTGGCTCGGCCGACGACCACTTTTCCTGATTTCAAACAGTGGTATGCTGGCAGGTGAGCAAGGAAGTCAGTTTTCATCGTGCTCTCAGCTCATTGCCGCCACAGCATTCTCTGTTTGGACGATCACCACAGCATTGTACAATACACGGAACAATGTTGCTGCTGCTAAAGGTAAGCAAGATTTTTTTGCGCATTGAAGGGGATTGCAAAGCTGAACTTCGTCGCCAGCTACTATCCCATTGATCTTCATTTTCTATCTCTTCTATGATATCGCCTACACTCCTTTGATCGTAACATACTCCCTCGAGATCCTTCCCTTCAAGATTCGAGCTAAAGGTTTCGCGGTTATGGTACGTGCTACGTCATTTTGAATATGAAACGCCACTCATTTAATTTCCAGAACATCACCATCATGGCCACCGTCGCCTTCAACCAATTCGTCAACCCGTGGGCGCTCGAGGCCATTGGCTGGTGGTATTACCTGGTCTACTGCGGGTGGCTGGTGTTTGAACTTGTTTTCGTTCTATGGTTCATCGTCGAGACAAAGGGTTCGTTTATCTGTCCTCTCCGCCACGTTCTTTCGCCATACCTAACTTATGACTCTTAGGTCGTACACTTGAAGAGACAGCAGCAATGTTCGACGGCGTCGAGCAGGAACATGACCTTGCCATGGCAGGTGGCAATGCTGCTAGCACATCACTACGGGTACGAGATCTTGACGAAGAAAGAGACGTTTTCCCAATGAGGAGGAAACCACACCAAAGACCAACCTCTGGTTCACTACAAGTATTTGAAATGGATAAGCGACATTCTGATAGCACCGGGGGTTCGACTAGACATGACACTTTTCTAGCCCTGTAATGTATATTTATCTCTGTATGTATTACTTACATTTGTACCATGGCTTTGTAGTAATTGAGCATAACAAAAAAATACTTGTATGACATGATATTCAAAGGAGCCGTGTGGGTAACAGGTAAGTAAAGAATCGTCGTAAGGGTCGTTGGCTCATGAGAGGAACTTAGCAATTTAATACACACACCGGGCCCTTAGGCCTTTACCCAAACCTGCACGGTGTTCGCGAAGCAATAGAAGCTACCCCATCCCTGAGCATCTGTAGTCACGGTCCCATCTTGCGTCATCAAGCTCCGGTATGTGGCTCGTGCGTTTGCCTTTAAGAATAGGTTAGAGTTGAAACAGTAGCACCGATATTCACACTACGCACCAGTCCGACGTTCATGCGAATCTCATGCTTGAATGCCGACGGCCTGCCAAATCAGATACGTTTCAGTCCTTGGCTGAACATGAGTTTTTCGCGGAAACACACTGACCCTGACTTGTTGCTCAAAATCACCACACAACCTGGATGGCCACGGTCCCCTTTACGGACAAAGCCGATACAGTTTCTCTCGGCAAAATAATCTTGTTGCTCGCCATACGCATGGTTTTTCCGAGCTTCTACCAGAATCTTGAGCGCTCTCGCAGTTTGGTCGCTGTACCCTTCCTGATTAGGGTAGAGGTCCCCATAGAAGACACACCTACAACAATGAACGCAGACGATCTGTCAATTTGAGCGGTGTTCAGAATATACGAAGAGATTTACTGACGGGTAGCCTGAGACTCGGAGTAATATGAGGGCGTAAGCTTGGACTTTGAAATTATCGCCGACCTGAGAGTAAACGTCAAGAAAAAGTTGACAAAGTGGGAAGAAAGGTCCAAGAAAATGGCCCTGAACATACCCAGCTCTCAAGACTCTGGCCTACGACCTAATACGAAGGGAAGAAGTCGGTCTTTGTCCAATACAAATCACCCGAGTCCCAGTACTCACTGTACTGCGGAGAATGTAAGGCTCATCCGTTCAAATATCACATTAAGGGAAGAAATGTACTCATGATTGTCTACGAACGTCACGGCGTCTCCCGGCTGCAGGTCCAGGATTGTCTTCTTAAAGATTTGACGTAGATCGAATGAATCACTCTGGCGACTCGCGTCATGGAACTTTTGGTGAAGAGGTACGTCGAAGAACGAGGTCTAATATGCTTTCCATGAGTTTACTTTTTCGAAGAGATAAGGCACTCGTACCTCGCCACGGAAGAAGCGGAGATAGGGTAGCACTTTATCAATACTTAAAAGCCAGTTAATCTCCTTGAAATCGCAGAGAATAATCTTCGGGGTACTTACTCCGCTGACCAGTATTCCGCTGCGCCGGAGTTTTTGTTAGACGGGGACGCCACGAAGACTTGAAAAAACTCGTACCGACGCAGAATAATCGGCCGTTCCCTGACCGAGCTCTAACGGTTTGAATCTGGGCAAAGGTCGGTCAGAGGGTCAGTCGTCTGCATAAGATTACTACGCACCCAAGAAAGGAGAAACTTCCTGTCATAGTGCTTGATCGCGTCAAGGCGAAAGCCCGCCGCGCCTGTCGTCTGGTGATCAATGAGTATCATAGCAATGATAGTCGCGGCCGTGGTAACCTCCGCACCTCTAGGATCCAATTCCCCCATTTCAGAAGATCTTCCTGAACATCTGGGTGTCTGTGATCGATCTAGAGATTTAAAGTCTTGGTGAGTGTTCGCGTCGAGAGTGATAAGAGACTTTACATCGACACCAAGAAGAAAGTCGTAATTTCCAAGTTCAGTGTCTACATTGCGAGACCAGCCTCTATGACCAGGTTCTACGATTCGGTATACCCCCTTCGTCTTTGTCCTTTGATCCCAGTCCACGCCTGAGGGCCGATCAGCCCGCACAAAGACTCCTTAGCTCATGGGAAACTTACCTGTAAAATGTTCTCGGGTCCAGTGCAAAGAGCTATACTAAAAGCCGCCATGAGTAAGTGTAATGCTACAAATAGAAGGTAGTATCATACCTTCTCTCCTCTGGTTGGATAGTCGAAAGCAGTCCAGCCCTAAAAGACAAGTGGTTACGGAGTCGTATTACGACAGTGATACCAATTGAAACAAGTACTGACTTCTATCTGTCGTGGCGGCCCAGCATCTCTGAGCCTATTATTGGGATCAGACGGAATGACGGTGAACGTTTCGTGCCTATCAGCGCCGAGTTTATGCTATGGAATCGGGGGAAAAGTGTAAGAACTCGACGACCAAGGAAGCCATTCACGTACATTGAGAACGGCGTCTATGAGAATGTCGATACCGTGTTCCCGGGCAACCCTGCAAGCAGAGAGAAGCTCGTCTCTGGTTCCCCAGCGAGTCCTTGTAGTCCCTTTATGCATAAATTCGCCAAGATCCCACTAATTGCCAAGTCAACAACGGTGGGGGCAGGCGAAGGAGGCTTGAATTTACCAGGTCATAGGCATCGTAACCACGCCCATCCTAAGCAATCTCTCATGAGCGGACGAAGATGCAGCTGTAGCCTGTACACACCACTTCTGCTGCTTTGTTTGGCGGAGGTAGCCAGATCTGTGTGTAGCCTTGCTGAGCAAGCTTGGGAATCTCCTGCTCCAAATGTCTCCACCAGCTCATGCTTTCATGGAGACAATCCCAAGTAAAGAATTGAATCTGGAGACGTCCAATTTTAATATTTCTCGAGGTTCCAAATTACAAAATGCTACGTACCATGAGCGGATTCGCTGAACTGGCATCTGGCCGAAGACGCATGCGTTCCAGTGGTGGCGGACCGACACGTTTGATAAAGAGGGTCCGGAACCAGAACTTGAAATCATCAAACATGGTGGTATTTAAGTACGGGGAAGAATTATCAGGCGCCTGGTAAGGAGTGGTTACTGGTCAGAAGACGACGTGGACGGAACATCTATCCTTGAGGCGACCGACGACCTTGATGATGATAGCTCCTACAGGACTAGTAGCACTCGTGGGAAGCCTAAACTCGGCAGTCTGCGGCGTCCAGATTCCTATCCTCTAGCGCACAGCGCTGACTTGAATGTATACAAAGTCCGGACGCAGTGCCTCGTTTACGAAAGTGTAGTAGCATACTAGCTACAGCCTCCTTCATTCCTCCGATCGCCCCTTTGCCTAGACTAAACGGAGTTTCATGCGTTCTCGTCTTGATCAGACTTCAAATTTCAAATCCAATAGAATCGATTCCCTACTAATATCAATAAAATCCGGAATATGGTAACAAATTGCTCAGCGCTCAACGTTCATAATCAAGTCATAACGTGAATAAGAATAGGGCACCACCTCTTCTCTACCTATCTCAACCTCGAACTTCGGTAAACACTCTCAGAACGAGGAGGAACGGGGGCATCATTTCGAACGGGGGACAGTAACGACGGAATATCCAAACCACCTGCGCCTCCAATGTTGAGCTGTGATGCAAATCAGTGAAACAAAGCCTTCGGGGACGAATTGTTAGGATGCTCACCGATCCAAAGTCAAAGGGTTTCACGGATTCAGGGAAGCAGCCACCAATATTGATCTTGCGTTTCTTCTTGACAGCAGGCGCTGGAGTATCATCATCGTCTTCGACAGGTATCACAGATGCAGCCGCTTTCCCCGCTGTATTCTTGGCTTTCGACTGGGGTTTCGCTTTCTTCTTGGGTCCCTCCTCCTCTTCCTCTGGCAGAATAGCAGCCTCCTTCCGCTTTCTCTTTGCCTTTGGAGCTTCGGCATTGGATTCAGGTGCTTTGCTCTTCTTCTTTTTCTTCTCGACCTCAACTACTTCATCTTCTTCCTCTGGTTCAGGTTCTTCCTCTAGAACGACAACTTCCTCAACTTCCTCATCATCGCTCGGCTCAACAGCCTTCTTCTTTTTTTGGCTTGCTTTGCGAGGTTTCGGTTTGGATGGTCCTGGTTCGTCTTCTATGTCCGTTTCTGCAGCCTTTGCAGCTTTCCCTCTCTTGGACGCAGGTTTGGCTGAAGAAGCTTTCTTCCCGTTCACCGCGAGTGGATCTGGTGCGTTTGTGGACTTGTACTTTATTAGTCGAGTTTCTGAAATAGAAATAAAGATGAATCTACCTCTGGAGAGGGAGGCCTGACCCTTGCACGCTCGACCTCGAGGTTTGCCTTCAGTTTCTCGATCTCCTTTTGCATTTTGCTAATCTGCCTCTCCGAGGCCTGCAGTTCCTTCTCGTTTGAATCAGAGGATTCCTGCTAGGCGTTAGTGTTCTTTGAATCGAGCAGGTATTTATTAGAAACACGCACCTTCCATTGGTCTACCGCAGCTTTCCATTTGTCCACTTTCTGACGCTCTTTGGCCAAGTTTGCTTCATACGCTTCGGCGTCAGCTTTATGTTGCGCCTCAAGCTTCTTCACCTCGACGCTCAGTGCGATGCGTTGCTTCCTTTCGTTGTCCACTTCGTCTCCTTCCCTCTTCTCCAAATTCTGCCAATCGTCAATTTGCCGTTGCAACTGAACGTTGGTTCTCTTGAGGTCGTCGTTGGCACGTTCAAGGTCAGCATTCTTGGTTTGCGCTCCTTCCAGTTGGAGCTTCAACCGTTCCAATTTGCTATTGGCGGTTGAGTTGCTGGCCTGGTGGGTGGCAAGCTCCTCAGTTAGTTTGTCGAACTTGGCCTAGATGCGATATTAGACCAGACGTAACCATATTGAAGCTCCTGTAACGTACCTGCAACGCGTCCCTAGCCTTCTTGACTCTTGTCAACTCATCTAGAGCTTCCTTCAAAGTCCCTCGAAGCTCTTCAGTTTCCCCAGTGAGCTGCTCCACCTCTTCCCAGCGTTCGGCCTCCGTCTCCTGCTTCGTTTCCTGCAGCTGCACAACCTGGTTCTCCAACTCCTCGTACCCCATCTGAAAGAGCTTGAGTTTATAGTCCCTCTTGATCCGTTCCAGCTTCTCTTCCCGAATAAACCGCGTTTCCTGAAGAGCCTTCGACCGCTCGTCCTCCATGGAGAGTACAGCTCTCAAACGGGACACACGAGCCACCCCGAGCATGTAATGATTCTGGCTCCTCCACTCTTCCTCCCTCATTGCGTGCTCTTCCTTCAGTTTAGTCAACTCCGCCTTGTGCCGTTCTCGCTCCTGCTTGACTTCCTCGAGAAGTTTCTTGTGGGTAACATCGAGGGTTTTGTTTCGCTGGACGAGATCTTCGATTTGATTTTGGTTTGCAGCTGCCAGAGATGGAACGGGGGAGTACAGTGGCCCATTTAGTCGTCGTGGTTGCGACATGGACGACCCAATTTCATGGAGGCGGCACTTGGCCGGTAGAGTCTAAAGGAAGATAAGATTACGTGTTAGCCATGTTCATTGTGTGTTATTTTCACACATCAACTGAGGAGGGTACATTCTACGCACAGCTAGGGCAGTTCTGCGTCTCGAGGACCGTGTTGTAGGTGGTACGAGGAGAAGGTGTTTATCGAGCGCGCGACGGAACCGTGGTGACAAGCACGTGATCATCCGTTGGCGATCACTTCCTCCTTTGCCCTTTATTAGCGCCTTGAATCTTGACCACGACCGACGCGACAGTTTCTGTTTTCGACATGGCTATCATTAAAGCACCCAGAAATATTACGGTGACAGTACCACGACACAACTCGCAGGTTATCGGAGCGAAATTAGACAAAGAGATCAAGAAGCAGGCCAAGGCGAAGAATATTCGAGCAGACATTGCTCAGCCAAATGCAGAGCTCGCACAATCTATCGTATGTGGTAGGGACTATGAAAGTCCACTTTACAAGCTCATTATATATTGTAGGAAAGTGCCTCTGAGTGGAACTCACTGCTCATCACTGCACGAGCAGAGCGGGGGCCTCAATGGGACATTGGAACACAACAGTGTGTCTTCTGGGCGGCTTTCGTTTCCACTGACAACTGAAACGACCTATCTAGGTTCCTAGTAGAAGAATTCTCAGATTTATACTATGATCCCACACTCCTCTTCGAAGCCGTTAACAAAGTCAAAGAGGAAGAAGGCGTTGGAGGGTCAAGTTCAGGCGCAAACGACCAACAGCATCAACCACCCGGCCTCCCACCACACCACCACCAAATGCAAACACCTCAGCACCCTCACGGCCCACCACAACACCATGTCTCACAATACAACATGGGCAGCCCACGGCACCAAACGCCTATGCGGGGTGGAGAAAGGGACGCTTTCCACCCAGCGCAGATGGGCGGTGGGCAGCATATGCCAGAGCCTTCGCCTTTGAGACACGGACACGGAGGTGGCGGTATGCAAGGAAACTTTGGCGGGTTCCCTGCATCACCAGGTGGTATGAACATGCGGGGTCCTCCAGGCGCAGGCTCATTCCCTGTATCTGGTGGGGTTGTCCCCGGTCAAGGTGGTGGACCGGGTGGTGCGGCTCCTTTCAATCCAATGCAGCAACAGCAGCAGTTCTTTAATGCCGGTGGAGGAAACCCGGCGGTGGTGTCACCGATGAGGATGCCGTCTATGGGTGGTGGGATGGGTATGGATGATCACGGAATGGGTGGTATGGGCGGTATGGGAATGGGAGGCGGGATGCAGGGTATGGGCGTTGGTGGAGCACCACAAATGACAAGACGGATGACGAGAGGGATGGGAGATGGTTTTAATTAGTGTGTTACTTTCTTCTATAACCAACCATCTTTATTAACGGTGACTCAGATATCTGATTTGTGAAGTGATATCGAAGAGTTCTGTGTCTGTTTCCCGACTACAGAGGGTTATGGGTATATATACCAGTTTAACCGATTTTCCCTAGCTATGAACCTGGAAAAGATTCGTTCCGGTCGAGCGATTTCAGCCTGGTCAAAGGCCAAGTTATGGAGGTATCATGCTCTGAGGCTCGCTCTCATGGGAGAAGTGAGGGGTCGGACCTCGTCTAGTCGTTGATATCCAGAGCTGGGGATATCGCGCAAAAAGGGTGTTTTTACTTGTACTATTGCTTGTGGTGGCTGGAACGACGCAATTTGGGTTGACGTCCTTTGATTCTTCGCAATGGACGTGCCCCGTCCGCCTCGGCAGCCCTCCATCTTTACCGACAAAGGGCCAAGGTCCATCACATTGATCCTTCACTTTCGAGCCCCATCCTTTCAGCTGTCTGGATACTAGCTTTACCGTTAGGATTCGCAGTCCAAGTCACTCACCTGTATCCGATTCCCCCGTCCTTTGGAAGGTCCAAAGCCGACTTGAGAATGAGCCCTATATGGCGTTGGAGGAGACGAAAGTCCTTTGTGCTCGCGGAAGAACGATTCAGATGACCAGCCCATCTCGACGCTTGGGTTGTAAGGAGCCCCAGTGGAGTACCTGATTAAGCCTGCAATGAATTCTTCGACCATCGTTGCCTTTTGTGATTGCGAGTCTGTGATTGCGAGTCAGGATTCTATGTTCCACCTTCCTTGTTCACTGTTGCGATTTCAACCACAGCGTGTTGTGCGTACCCGGTTCACCACCTGCCACCATCCAAAGCTGCAAGTATGCCAAGCGATGTCACTCATTCTAGCTCTCCTGTATCAGTCTCCTCTTCCACCATTCAAAATCGAAAGGAGAGTTGCTTCCTTACGAGGTAAGTGTTCGATTTGGTGGAGACCCGTGTGCTGAATTTTGGCGCTATTCGTCACATTCCATCCACGGATATAGAAGCAGTACGTCCTCATTCTTCCTTTAATTTCTGCGGTCACTGAGAATCGTTGAACAGGAAGATGTGTTGATAGTCCTTGCCGTCGTCACGTCATCTTTCTTTATGCCCGTGCAAAGAGTAGACGTTCGAATTTCTTCCGATGCCGTGACAGCGCAAAATAGGCCTGGCGCCTCGAATCATCTGTGAGGTTGGAGGCGAGAAATATCATGTGGAGAGGCATATTGAAAATCCCTCTCTGCATGATGACAGAACCGAGTTGGAAGCGAATGGTTGGGCACTGGATCCTGCAAGCCCCTGCGCAATGCAGAGTAGGGTTTCTAGATTATGTGTCTCTTTATTCTATAAAAAAANTAAAACACCTAGTCCGATACGAAAACATGGTACTGGGGAAAGAAGTAGATTCGTCTCTTTGATACTAACCGGACACTAGCAAATGGGCCAACGACTTTCACGAGCGATCTGTCAGGCCATCACTGAGGTGAGTCATCTGCAAACCTACACATAAAGAGGGTCAAAATTAATCGCCAGGACAAGCACCGCGACAATGTCCGTCATCAACACCTACAAGCCTCCAGCCTTTCAGGAACTCACAGAACCGGCACCGGGTCCATTCGATATCTACTTCAACGGACCTGTGCCAGAACGGCTTGAATCACCCCGAGTCCGCCTTGTACCCTATAACCCCTTCGTCCACTCCAAAGCTTTCTTCAATGAATATCGAAAGAGCCCAGAAATCGAAAAATACCTTCCCGTCACCTGGTCAGACTATGGCACGTTCCTAACATGGATGCAGAACAACGTCCACTCCGACCCCAAAGCACTCGTATTCACAATCATCGATCGTGCAAAAGGCAACGACGGTGAAAACATCGAAGAATCGATTGCAGGCTTGATCGGGTATCTCAATTGCGCTCCTCGCAACCTAAGCGTCGAGATAGGCCCCGTTATCATTCTTCCACGAGCACAGAGGACTTTCGTCTCGTCCAACGCCATCGGGCTTGTGCTCAAGTACGCTTTGGACCTTCCGAGAGACGGTGGAAACGGATACCGGAGGGTGACTTGGTGTGCAGATCCGAACAATAAAGCCAGCGTCCGAGCAGCTGAGAGGATGGGTTTCAAAATTGAAGGAGAGATGCGGTGGACTTGGATCCTGCCCGTAGGTAAAGATGGAGGATTGCTGCCTGTGGACGGGATGAGACGAGAGGGTGAGGGCAGGAATAGCACCCTCTTAAGTTTGTGCTGGGATGACTGGGAAGCTGGGGCAAGGGAGCACGTTGAGAAGATGATGGAGAGAGTCTAAAAATCAAGGTAGAGAATTTGTATACACTGCTAGAATGAAAAGATGTTGCCTGGGTTTTGAACGAAGCGCAACACCGCAAGCAACGTGAAAGATACAATAAGGATACCTTGGGGCGTGGAAGCGAGTGCTGAAAGGCACAAGTAGCTGGTGGATTGGTCAAAAAGCAGACGATTCCAAGTTTTTACTCGGTCCTGATATTGAGGTAGGAAGAATTTGACCCTGGTAATCGCGGTGCGTCATTTTAAGCACGCGTTATTTGTTGGTATTTATTGCCTTTTTCCAGCCTCCACTCGACCCGCCTTCATCGGTTTTGCAGCCCACGACCACGAGCTCGACGATCCACGCAACGCGAACCGCTAGCTGTTGTTACATCATCTTTCTTTATCCCCGTGCTCGAAAGAATGGATGTGCAAATTTCTTGATACTGTGCAACAACGCAAATAAGCCTGCGCCTCGAATCGAGAGAATCATCCGCGAGGTTGGAGACGAGAAATATTATGCGAAGAGGGATAGAAATTTACCCTCTCCATGACGAGAGAAACGAGTTGGAAGGGGATCGTTGAGTAGTGGAGGGTGCAGGCCCCTGCGCAATGCAGACTTTTACCTAGCTCATCATTCTCCTTTGCTTGTCAACTTTGGTCACAACGAACTCGAAAACGAAAAGCTGTGTGGAATCGACTTGCTCCTTTCTGCGGTAATATTCCTAGTCCAATGCGAAGACATGTATTATCCTTGTGCTGAAGAAAGGCCTGGATTCGTCTAAATGGGCAGATGACTTTCTGTATTATTAGGCCATCACTGAGGTGAGTCATTTGCAAACCACATAAAGCGAGGGAAAGCTAATCAATGGGACAAGCGCCGCGACAATGTCCATTATCAACACCTACAAGCCTCCAGCCGTTCAGGAACTCACAGAACCAGCACCGGGTCCATTCGATGTCTACTTCAATGGACCTGTGCCAGAACGGCTTGAGTCACCCCGAGTCCGCCTGATACCCTATATCCCCTACCTCCACTCCAAAGCTTTCTTCAACGAATATCAAAAAAACCCAGATCTCGAAAAATACCTTCCCGTCAGCTGGCCAGACTATCCCACATTCCTAACATGGATGCAACACCACGTCCTCTCCGACCCCAAGGCACTCGTACTCACAATCATCGATCGTACAAAAGGCAACGACGGTGAAAACATCGAGGAATCCATCGCAGGCATGATCGGATATGTCAACTGCGCTCCTCAAAATCTGAGCCTCGAGATAGGCCCTCTTATCATTCTATCACGGGCACAAAGGACTTTCGTTTCGTCCAACGCCATCGGGCTTGTGCTCAAGTACGCTCTGGACCTTCCAAAGGACGGTGGAAACGGATACCGGAGGGTGACTTGGACTGCGAATCCGAACAATCAAGCTAGCGTCCGAGCAGCTGAGAGGATGGGACTCAAAATTGAAGGAGAGATGCGATGGACTTGGGTCATGCCCCTCGGTAAAGATGGAGGATTGCCGCCTGTGGACGGGACGCGAGGAGCGGGTGAAGGCCGGAATAGCACCCTCTTGAGTTTGTGCTGGGATGACTGGGAAGCTGGGGTGAAAGAACACGTTGAAAAGATGATGGAGAGAGTCTAAAACGGAAGGCGGAGAATTTATATACATTGCCAGAATAAAAAGATGTTGCCTGGGTTTTGAAGAAAGCCCCGACACCGCAAGTAACTCGAAAGGTACCATAAGGACACCTTGGGGCGTGGAGGCAAGTGCTGAAAGGCATAAAAAGCTGGCGGTCCGGTCACAAAGGAGATGAATTCGAGTTCTTAACCTTCATATTGAGGTAGACCCTGCTAATTGAAGCGCGTCATAATGCACTAGTACTGTAAAATTAAGCACGCGTTATTTGTTAGTATTTGTTGCCTTTTTTCAGCCTCCACTCGACCCACCGTCATCGATTTTACAGCCCACGGCCACGAGCTCGACGATCCACGCGACGTCGACCGCCATTTTGCACGGTCTCGACGGTAAACGTCGTCAATAAGACGGTGAGTCCTTGGTTTACCCTGATTGGCCCCGAAAAGCTGATCGATGTTGCACAGCATTGCACCTTTTGAGCTGCACCACGCAAAACGCGGTACCGAGACTCTGACCTCAACCTCATGCACCATCGCTCATAGCAATCCCAATTCATGATATAAAGCAAGGTGAGTGAAGTTTATATTTCTATCAATTATCGACTTTTTCTGACTGTTTTCTCTGTACTTAGTCTAACCCATGTCCTCGCACCACTCAGACGATGAAGGAGACTCCCTCTTCGGCTCGCCTCCTCCTTCTCCAGGTAGGTCACCGTCACCAGCGCTAGCGCTCCCAGGACGAAGTGTCAATTCAAGCGGGAGCATCGTGTCCGCATGCACAAAAAACGTGGGGACCATTGCACTTCCTGGTTCCCAACCGAGTTCTGAAATGTTCCTCAACCCATTAGCCTCGTCGTTGAGTTTGCCAACAGCAGCTCCTCGGCCTCCGGCCCTTTCTCCGAGAGCTCTCAACGTGGAGACGCCGTCTCTGCCTCACCACCATCGCCATTATCGGACTCCTTCGCAGCCCTCACCCACGCCTGCTCCCTCAAGCCCTCAGCCTATCCCTTCGCATCCGAAGACGGCCCCAACAACGAAACCGCAAAGTAGAAAGAAGAAGAGGAAAACATCGGAGACGCCGGGACCTCAAGTTCAGATCTCTCTGCCAGACCCTTCAGAGCCCCTCCCCGCCAACTTCCTTCGGAGTCAGACCGCCTTACTAGGCGCAGCCGGTTTGGTCGCTGGAGTCAAACCTGCCAACCTCGTTCACAAACATGTTCGTGGTACGACCCCTTCGAATCCCATCGTCGTCGAAGAGGAGGAACCCAAGCCCACCACTCGAAAATCCACAGCCCTATCGCAGAAGGCTGCTGCTGCGAACCCTGAGGTTCCGCTTTCGAAGGTCACCGTGGATAAATCCCTGGTCCAAATGCCCTCTAAGCAAGACATTCTCGCTGCACTCTCCAAAGAGAAAGACATCTTTCCCATTCTACAAAGCCTCATCAAAATCACCGCCCCAGGACCCCCACAGCAGGCGGGGCCATCACATTCTCGATGGGGTCAGGACGAATCTGAGGCTGCCAATGCCAAGAAGGGTCCTCGCACAGAGGTTATTGGGACTCACGCGACTGGGTACCCGATGAAGAAGCGTAAGCTGAACAGGGTCCCTGCTGGTGCTGTGGACTGGGACATACCCTACCCTTTTGCTCATGGAGAAGGTCCGGACACATACCGCCAGACATGGAAGGACGAACGCAAGAAGGAGCTTATCGCGCAGTTGATGGGTTTGATCAAGTCCGCTACCACCAAGGCTGCGATGATAAACTACTACAAAAAGAAGGCTCGCCGCGATGGGAAAACGAAGTCGAAGGTGGATAAAGGAAAGGCGAAAGAGGTTCCTGACAGGTCCCGGTCTGAAGAAGGACCGAATATCAACAAGTATTATAAACCCATTACTGCGACGTATGGGTTACCGCCGCCTGGACCACAAGCTCCCACCGCCCCCTCGTCGTCGTCTTGCGTCTCTTCGAGGCAGTCGACGCCGATCCCTGACCATCACTCGTGGCTGGGGTTTTATCCCCCCTCCCGCTCCCTCACGCCTACATCTTCGGCTCTGTCGGAACCCGCTCCCTCTTCGGCTGCTACAACTCCTGGTCCGGAGTCGCCTACTACCAATGAAGATTCGAGCTCACTGGATCTTCTGCTGTCGTGCTTGTTGGGAATGTCACAAGACCAGACGAGCATTGGCCAGGTTTCGGTGCAGCAGCAGCAACAGCAGAACACAATATCATCCACTCAACCGTTATCGTCATCGGTATCGACATCGGCGAATGGTGGTGGTGGAGGCGCCGCTACAAACGATCTTTCGAGTCTTTTCGGAGCGAACCAGGGATGGTTCGACGAGTGGATGAAGTCGTTGGACGGTTGTTCAACAACAACTTCGGTGGCTACTCCCAGTATGAGTATTCCTGCGATGGATTTTGGGGATATATCGTCTGTGATCCCTCAACAGCAGCCGCCGTCTTCAGAGTTACCTTGCGGTTCTCTTCCTGGCCCTCTTGCAAATCCTAGCTCCACTTCCTCGACGAAGATGACGGGTAACCTCGCAGAAGCTATGGGTTTCGATTTTTCGTCATTCGATTTCTCGACACCTATCGATCCAGAGCTATTGGCTATGTCCAGTGCTTTGGTGACGTCCACCAACACCGACGGTACACTGAACTGTTTGACGACCCCAGCGGCAGCAACGACGACGGAGGATTCGTCTTCATCCTCCGGAGTGACAGCGGAATGGGATATGTCGATACTCGATGACATATTCTCTGCGCCTCCCAACGTCAACACGGTATCCAGTGGTTCGGTACACCCTGCGCAGGNTCTCATGGATTTGGATTCGTTGGCTGGAGTTGCAGGCGGGGACGGATCAGGAACAGGAACGAGCGGGGGTGAGCAACGGCAACAACAACCTGAGGTGGAAGGTATGTTTCTTGAAGACTACTATCGAAACGCGGTTCCTGACTTTTGGTGGATGCAAGGCGATTCAGGTCCCGGAGTGGTTTTGGACCCAGGTCTTGTGGCCACGGCAGGCCAACTCCCTGCTGCGTTCCAGGCGGCGGGTGGTGATGCGATGTACGTTGACGGGGTTGAGGCAAGCGCGGTTTTACCTGCGCTCCAGCAAGAATCGGAACCGGTCGAGGCATCCTCGCAGTTTGCTGTCGGACCGTCGTCGTCTTCCTCGAGGCAGCTGGCCGAACCACATCAGCAACAGAAACAAAAGTCGAAACTCCAGTTCGAAAAGGAGGAAGTCATACGACGCGCAAAGGAGAAGAAAGCGTTTTTGGAAGCCGAGTTGAAAAAGGTGAAGCTGCAGCTGTGGGAGTGCACGATTGAGCAGGGTGGGTTGCATCATGTTTTGGGGCATTATCAGGAGCAGGAGAAGGAGAGGAAGAGGAAGCTGACGGCGTTGGAGAATGGTGAAGCTGACCGTGGTGACGATGGGGATGGGGATGTGAACATGTCGATGTCTAAGGATTGAGTGATTGGGTGTTGGGGTTTTGTGGTAATTAATTCTTGCTCTTAATCATAATGCATTTCATTCGCTTTTCATTCACATTTCCTATTTTTCATTCACTCATTCTCATATCCTCACGAGGACGATCCGAGCATAGTAGATGCGTCTCAAATGGGTAGATAGCGTGCGTATGTAATGATAGTAGTACAGGGTGGTCGTTAACGTTAATGCATGGTCGTTGGAAGAAGCTCAAGCTCAGGCCCAGTTGTCGATTAGCGAGTCTCTCATCTCTCCAATGACTGCTGTCGAGTCTTGGCCTTGCAATTCTGCAAAGAAAGAAAGAACCGTTAGATGGTCTGATGGGAGAGAGGAGAAGGAGAAAGACGTACTGAAGGCAGCTTCGATGACGCTGATTTCTGTTGCAGTGGTTTCCAAACCGGTGAATGCTGTCCAGTCGTTTACGACGAGTCCGGCCCCGATAACGTCAGAACCACGGTTGACTGTTCCAGCCTATATAAAAAGATTATTAAACACTCAGGATAAAAATAATCTGGAAAGAGACGACTTACCACCAAAGGTACCTGCAACAAGCTACTCAGCTCATCCTGGTCCTGTATACTCGTCTTGGGATGGACGAGGCCTCCCTGGTTCGTGATCGCGCAATAACTGCCCACAAGGACGTTATCAGCAATCGTCTGTCGGAAAACTTCGACCTTGAGGACGTCAGCGATGATTTCTTCTGTTTCGCGGTCAATGTCGGGGTGGACGAGGGCGACATAGTCGTTGCAGGCGATGACGTTCCCGAGGGCCGATAGGCGCTCTTCTACGCGCTGGATGGCGACAGCTTCGGGGAGGGAGTTGCGGAGATGCTGGAGCTCTTGGTCGGTTGTTGAGGATGGGACGAGAAGGCCGTGGCGGTTGCCTGTTGAGCGCCAACGACGCAAGTTGAATTCAATGAGTTGGGATTTTAGGGATTGGCTCGAGAGGGAGGCGTACCAGCTGTTAGCCGTCCCACTATCCGAGTGCCACCAACGGTGGTGTGCACGATGGGAACAACGTCCCCGAGCACGCTCTCGAACGAAGAGTAAAAGTTGGTGCTGCCTTGTACGGCAACGAGACAATACGAGTTTGTCAGTTTGGAGAAGACTCCGATGTCACTGCTGTTTTCGAANCGAGAGACCTGGTTTGCTCTGAGTTACTGATAAGATAATAACAAAATCAAGAAAAACAACATACGAGTGGCCATTGTATAGAGAGAGTCTTGTGTAGCTGGCTCTGTGGCTGTAGGTTACTTTTTGGGTGGAGTTGGTAGAAGAGCTGTTGCCCTTGTGAGTAGTTGTTGAAGCTGGACTGAATCGATCGCTTGAAAATGAAGGGGGTTATAAGATCTCGCTGACATAATCTACTTCAGTCACGTCGCGTCATCGTCATCGACGGTACCGTTCTCAAGTCAAGTCGGTTCCGTTGTTGTGACGGCCTCATGTACTCCTTCTCGACGCGTTCAGGCCTTTTGAACCAGTGCAAAAGAGCCAGGTCTATACCACGGCTCTACCGGCAGTGCAGGGTCCAGAATGTCTTCATTGGAAGAAGACCGAATCACACCGTCGCGTCCGAGACGCCAGCACCGGCGGCAGTGACGAAGGTCGAAAAAATCATCCTCGACAATATTAAAGTGCGTCTGGACCAGTCAATACCATCCAATCACAACGGCTAATGTCTCAGCGCAGGCAACCGGCCCATTAAGCTTTGCAACGTATATGCAACTATGCCTTTCACATCCAACACACGGGTACTACATGAACCCGTCGCATCCCGTCTTCGGAACCTCGGGTGACTTTATAACAAGTCCAGAAATAAGTCAAGTCTTTGGAGAGGTGATTGACCCTTCCCTTTATGAGGTTGTCAGGATTGGAGGAATAATGACCGGCGGTTAGCTGTGACTAGCTTATAGGCATCTGGTTCGTGTCGCAATGGGCGAATGCTGGCAAACCCACCTCTGTGAGACTCGTCGAGCTGGGTCCTGGAAGGGGGACCTTAATGGCTGATATTCTGAGGGTATGCCCTTTCCCTTACTTCCCTGGATTTTTGAGTAGTCATCGTCGTACTTTGATTTGCAGACAATCTCGAAGTTTGGACTATCACAGTCCCTGACTGGTGTGCATTTTGTCGAGACAAGTCAAGCATTGCGCTCTGTCCAGGAACAGCTTCAAAGCTCACCCCATTATGGGGATGTCAAGCTTCATTGGTACAACTCAATAACGGAAATACCTCGCAGTCCTTCCGAGTACACTATTCTGGTCGCACACGAATTCTTCGACGCACTCCCAATTCACGTCCTTCAGGTATACACTCACTTCTCACCCTTATAACCTACCCGTAACTGACAAAAATATGCTTCTAGAAAAAAGAAACAGGATGGCACGAAGTTCTCATAGCTTCCACCGACGACCTCCAAACCTCACCCCCACCCTCATCCGAAAACAAGGACGTTGAGACCACCAACGAAAGCACTACTCAGGAAAACTCGACAATCACCCCTGGCCCACGTCTCCGCCGAGTCCTCTCCCCACAGCCATCCGCAGCGTCCATGCTTCTGGGCCACTCTTCTCCCAGGTTCGATAAGCTCCCAGTAGGGTCATTCATTGAAGTGTCTCCTACCTCTTTCCGAATTGCGCACCACGTCGGACGGCTCCTTGCGGCAAATCCTCCGCCGTCCGATATACCCGGCAGGAGTAGGAGCCTCCCACAAGATGAAAAGGCAGAAAAAGAGGAAGTGGGCGTTGGAGGGTGTGGGTTGTTTATTGATTATGGAGGCGCGAATGTCTTTGGGGATTCGTTCCGTGTAAGTTTATACCCGTCGTTCCTTCCCGACATCAGTCGCTGACTTCACATGGATCAACTAACTAGGCCTTCAAACAACACAAGATCGTCGACACGTTCGACCAACCAGGAGAATGCGATCTAACAGCCAACGTCGACTTTGCTTACCTCAAGGAAGCTATGTCAGGTCTGGGTAAGTACTCATCAATCATCCATCTCTCCGAAACTTATTGTGCTGACATTACAATCCATTACACGACAGTCTCTACACACGGCCCCCTCACCCAATCCTCCTTCCTGGAGCGAATGGGACTCCCCATCCGCGTCGACGCTCTCCTCCGCGGTGCAAAATCCGAAGAACGCAGAAAAGTGATTCAGGATGCGGCAAGTAGGCTGGTGGATCTGAATGGGATGGGGAAGGAGTATAAGGTGTTGGGGATTACCAGCACTGCCGGTACTGATGTCGAAGCGTATCCTTTCATCAGGGAGCAGGAACCCGTGCAGGAGGAGCCGGTGAAGAAGCAGGGGCACGACGAGAGTACCGAGACTTCGTCTTCGTCTGCTTAGCTTAGAGGCACCCCGGTCGTTCTGTAAGGCTTCTGGTAGAGTCACATAGTGTAGGTGTAATGGAATGGGAGGTTGGAATGCAAAGTCTATGTCGTCATGTTGAATTGAAAATTTTGAGCCCCACTTGACGTGACAGGTTCATACTCTATCTCGATCGCGATCTCTATGCCTTTCCGAGGCTTCTTGGTCGGTTGGACGACGAGGGGAGCGAGAACGCGAGCTATGACGCCTCTTCCTACTCCGGCTAGACCGATCGCGGTCGTCCCCGGAGCCACCTCTCTCGGTAACGCTTCGGTCCCGTTTCCTACTAGGCCTATCTCGGCGGTCGAGGTCATCTTCATGTCTTCTGCTTCTCCTGCTACTTTTGTGGTCCTCGGCGCGGTCGACCGCTGGGTCCACGTCTCTTCTGCTTCTCCTCTTCACTTTGCCTCTCGAGACGTCCGAGCTCTCGTTCTCGTTCTCGTGTTGATCGTTCTCGCCGCCGCCACCGCGGCCAGAGTCAGCGTTCTCTCTCTCCTTCTTCCTCTCCTTCTCTCTCTCCTTCTCCAACGCTCTCCCCAGTGCTTTCTCCGACGCTCTCTCGAGCTCCCGCTCCTTCTCCTTCCTCCGCTTCCACATCAGCTTCTTCACACACGCGGAGCATAACACCACTTTCACCAGAGCGGATTTGGATTCGTTCTGCTCTGTATAGGCGAACGGGAGCTCCAATGTCGTAAGTGCAGGCGCTGGAGAGGAGGGATCGCGATGGAGCTCGCAACGAGAATTCGCGCAGCTCGTTTCACCCGTCCCATCTAGGACTTCTTGTTCTGTTCGCCAGCGGAGGGAGAACTGTATTGAAAGACAAAGAATAAGTTCATCATTACAAGTATATTGTTGTTGTCATTAAACCAGGAGTGTGTGGTGGACGGAGGCGAGTGGAAATGGAATGAATTGGAATGAATACGCACATTGCCAGATTTATAGTGCTTCAAATCGCATATAGCGAATTCGCGATAGAGAGAGTCGTAGTACTTTGCTGCGAGTTTGTCGTCCCAAGTTGTGGGCTCGTTCCCGTCTTCCTGATCTTCCCGGAGGAATCTAACATCGGGGTGGTCGAGTGAATTTGGGTCGTCGATTAGTTAGGCGCCCAGATGCGCAGAGCCCAGGTATCCGTATAGGGAGAGGCAGGGCATGGCAACGGCAGCATGGAGAGAAAGGTATGATATCTAGTCAGTTCCTGTATCATTCGGCCTCAAAAAGCGAACGGCAAATGTACACGGTTACTTACTTGTGTCTAGCCTTTAGGATTTCGAACTCGGTAATCCCAGTGGGTACCGAAGGAGTCTTTGACGTTGACGAACTGGCACCGTAGTGGGACAGAGCCATTGCGTGTGTACTTGCACTTGGATAGGATGCTCGGACTCGGAAGTGCCCAGTGGAGGCGCTGTTTACACAGGATGCCGTTGCCAAATAACGCGCCTCCCACATCCCTCATGGACACATGATGGGTGCTCGCTCATTCTCATTCCCCAAGGCTGTCACCGTGCTCTGACCCGTATCATCGGGAGAACAACCTGTGATTATCAAGAAACACATTTGTGACTCTCCGCAATCGGACCATGATGTGCACTGTGAAACGGGGCCTAGTAAAGGCCGCCGTTCTCCCTGTCTTCGGACATGTATGCTCTCACAGCCTGCCTTGCTTGTTTCATTTCAGCTCGAGATATAGCAGCGTGGCTCTGAGAAATATGTATGCGGGCTGTCAAGAATGAAAGGCTGTCGAGGAGCTGTATTCACATATCGTGTCAAGCACGGACTCGGACGGACATACGATCGTACGAGGGGCGATACGAGTTATGAACGGAATGCCTGAACACTCCGTCGAGGTCGACGGATCTCTTTTTTNGTTTGTCTCTCTTCCGAGCCTCCCGCCATCAGCCTTCATGTATGGTGATGGCGGTGGTCTATTATCGCCAGGGCGTTCATCGTTTATCACGCAAGTTGCAACCAAGCTCGGAGTATAGTCTTGTGCCCCACAGAAGTCTCCTACCGAGAAATAATATTTTTTNCCTCTACTGGACCACTGGAGCCAGCTGGGCTCGTCCATTCCCAATTCATTCGTTCGTCGACATCAGTGATGGTCAGGGTTTTTGCGTTGATTGAGGTGGTTGGTAGGTGGATAGGTAAAACTTTTAATTGTCGAGACTATAGTTAGTCACAAGCCTAGTCCGACGCTACTGCCTTAGTGCATGCCGTCATTGTGGGCAACCGGCAATCCAAGACGAGAGCTTCGCGTTAGTATCATTCTGATCATCTTAGAGAGAGAGTAGACTCTCTAGCTCAAGACTAGCAGTGACTGTTTCTTGTGTTCTCGCCGGAAAAATCAACGACAAGTGACGTGAGGCGTCGTTTGTTGGGGACGGGTCCGACTGGCAGCGGGAAGTACTCGGGAGCATTGAGGAGCAGTTGCCACCACGCTGTCAGGTGAGGGACTGTATAGATGTTCAATTCAGCAAGCAGGGATTGGACCCCCTGTACCCCTCCTCTGTCCGGGGCCGCCGATCTACATAGCTTTTGAGGGCACAGGTAGAACTGGTGATGCATGTTCCGACGGACTGTTGGCGCTGTTGCAGAGACGGACGGATTCGTATGGAGGGCGTCACTCGCACGTCGATCCTAATGGGTTTCATAATTGGGCGAAGCCAGAGCGGCTTCAGAAGCAGAAGCAAGCGTAAACGCACATACCTGAATCAGGGGGGGGCGGCTTAAACAGATCCAGTCAAGATCCTCGTCGAAGGTTTATAAAGTAGACATAATTGTGCCGGATGAGAGTGTTCCCCACAATGCCCCTCTCCGACGACGACAGCCGGTCGATGAGGACGATAAAGCAGGTGTCCCGGCGGCTGCGCACGGTGGTGTCGTTCGCAGCATTCAAAAGGTCGGTTCGACAAAAAGGAAATGAAATTGCGGGGTCTGTGGCCGAATTGTTGGGATCAGAATTGACAGTAATAACATGCCCTTTGCAGCGACCTGGGGGAGACACTAAAACCGGCAAACGCGTGAGTTCCGTATTTCACCCGATTTCCGCTTTCTCTTCCTTCCTTTCTCAACCATGTCCAGTGAAAACGACAATCCGCCCTCCGCCGCCCC